>JAUEKT010281937.1:0-11617 GCA_031762655.1 Doris verrucosa | reverse complement strand
AACAGGTCTTTGAAGTATCATAAATCTCTTGAATATGCATAGATTAGAATAAAATTCATGCAGACCTTATTAAATATATTATAATTAATAAGTGGATAGAATTATACACAAATGTGGCCAAGCATAACAAAACGACAAAAGTTTTGCCAAAGGGTATTAGAAAGTTTCTAATAAAGAAATGAAACCATCCAACAATCTTCTAGCTCTTTTATTTTTGACTGATTCAGCCACTCAAGTTGTCCGTGTGTGTGAAGTTTTCTCTCAATCTATACAAATTTTAGACAATCATGTATGATTCTTTGAAATTCTGTAAATCCTTACAAATAAATGTCAGCTCTTAAGACAGGCTATTGTTATGTTTCTATATTGTGTAATAAAATGTATGTATGAAGATAGTGCTCCGCTCATTTTATTTTACAATCTCTCATAAGACCATGGATTTGATATCTAAAAAAAGTTAATCTATTTTTTTTCTGTGGTTTCTGGTCATTTCTCTTTTCACAATTTCCCTTTTTTGTCTATTGTGTAGATGTTTGTAAGGGATGGAGTCCCTTGTAAAGACTCCCACCCTTGGTTGTGATCTTGTTATTTTATCTCAAATCGATGACAATGGGAGGACTACATAATCATAAGTTAATTGTGTTCCATGTTTGCAAATATTTTATCCATGTTCAGTTTTCATTTCATGTCTAATTTTGATTATTCAGGTCAGAGGATAGTTAAAAAAAGACTGATTTTCCGAAATAAAATTTGCTTTATCAAAAATACATCATGTGTTTACAATTGTGTGACTTTTCCATCTCCTTATTGTAAGTAAAAAGAAAAAGTAAAGTTCCTTTTAGGCCTTGACAGGCCCAAAGAGCCAGAGCTTGTCCTGTTTTCTGTAGCGCTAAGCAGAACAGATGATACAAGATCATCCCCTGGGCAGGACGCTAGTGTATTGCAGGTTTTACTCCCCAGCCCTTGCTGGTCCTCATTTATACCTGAGTCAAATGAAGGAACTGGAGTAAATTTTCTTGCTCAAGGAAAACACTCAACAGTCGCGGATTGGATTCGAGCCTCGTACCTCAGTCAACAGTCCAATGCCCTAAGCGCTTGGCCACCATGCCTCCATCTCCATGTATAACTATAAATAAACTGAAACCAAGAAATAGCCAGCCCCAATCAAGGACGAATAGCCACT
Organism: Doris verrucosa; assembly: GCA_031762655.1. NCBI lineage: Eukaryota > Metazoa > Mollusca > Gastropoda > Nudibranchia > Dorididae > Doris > Doris verrucosa. The sequence continues at coordinate 10,434 of JAUEKT010281937.1, read as the reverse complement.
TGTCACCAATGCGTTGAAGTTGAAGGAAAGTCTGGACCAGTGCACCGGGATGGCGGAAGATAAAGCGATTGCAATTTGTTCTACCCCTATCCCAGAAGGAGATGAACTAGAAGGAGGGGTGGAAGAATGGGCAGTCACTACAGCGAGGTGACAACGACAGGTAATTGGCCTACAATTTAAGCCCAAAAGGCAAGCCATAGTATTGTGCACATGAGAACTAGATGACTGCTTACTCCATCCTGATGGCGTAATATATATACAGCTGTATCTTAATAATACGCCATGCCCTCACTTTATTCAGCTCATTGGATTGGATAATATGTCGACTTATTCATTCCATTTCATGAATCGATTTGGCTGTTGTTAGCAGCAGAAAATTGATGAGAAGTAAGGCATTTTCGCCAAACAAAACAGCCACATAAGCGAACTTCCCGATTTTAACCAGCCAAATAGAGGTCCTTTTTAAGAGGACAAAATTAAGTTTCGATACATAGCTGGTGACCATTGTACTGTTTTATATAGAATGCTTGACTGTGAACTTGCGCTCACCAAAAGTAAAAAAAGGACTAAATTGTGGTCATAATTATGTCCTTGATTGTAATTTAGTACAGTCCAGTCCACTTAAAACTGCATCGGATACAGTGACATTCCACTCATAGTGACGGTGCTTCAAAGTCTGTTTTTTTTTCATGTATATCATTAGTCATGAAATTATAGATATAGTAATAGTAACATGACACTTGATATTTCATTTATATTGACATCCTGGCTAGGTCAAAATCAGCAATATCAAGTCAAAATACTGAAAACCTTTGTTCGCCAACCAACAAAATTCAATGTCTCTAGGCTATATCCCACAGCCAACAAGAAAGGTCACTCGTCAACTAAAATACATATTGTTCTCTGATCAGCGAGAGTGGTCACTCACAGACCAATGAGAACACTATACCGGTATTTATCAATGCTGAAGTGATAAAGGGCTTTCTCCGCAGTCAGATTATCATGATGATGACAAAGATACTGCCCCTTCATCTGAATTTGTTTCAAGCAAAGAAGCAAAAGCGGCATTGAAACACTGAAGTGATTTACTCAATAGCACGTAAATGGTAGTTTATTGTTTAATGTGATCAAACAAGCCGACAAAGTGCATGACATGTTTCATAGCACACAAGACAGTCAAAGATGAAAGAGTATTTCAAGTCAGCATGCCAGATCCACCAACTAACTCCCAACCTTTAACCTCAGTCCTTTTTAGGCCCATACATTATATATAATTGACCATGCTTGATGCAGAGGTGCTGTGGCTGAGTGGTTAGTGTCAGACTGCTTACCAAGAGGTATGGGGTTTAAATACCATCCGTGACCATTGTGTAGCAAGAACGTTTACATCAATTGCTTCACTCAACTGTAAAATGAGGACCAGCAAGGGCTGGGGAGTAAAACCTGTGACAGGCAAGGGGGTGATCTTGTATCATCTGTTCCGCTTAACGCTACAGAAACCGGGATAAGCTCCAGCTCTCTGGGTCTGTCAAGTTCTAGAAGGAGCTTGCTTGATGCCTGTACACCACAGTTTTTATCCCATTGTTTTTCCCTTATTTACCGGATTAAGAGATATTCAGATACAGCTACATGAATTTGTTGATGCAAGTGATGTTCCTATAAATATATGGGTTGCACTGTATGATATTACCCCTGAAACATGAACCATGTCAGTAGCCTGTTGAACTTCTTACAGGCAGTTAAAATAAAAGTCATTCAACAAACAAGACATAAAGAAAACAAAATGATCAACAAATAGCCCTCAAAGATTCTGAAATTGTATGTTTAATACGACACAGCAAAAAGTCTTGCAAGGAGACAAATCGTGCCCATAAGATAAAAATTAAGTAGACATTCAAAAACAAAACAGTGTTCCTAAACCATCAATCTAAAGTAAACATTACACCAAACCCTCTTACATGACAAAAAAGACAAACAAAAGTCCTGAAGCTAATCAAATGCAGTTGAAGCATAAAGAAACACAACATTGAAAAACATCTTGTGGTAAAGAAAAGTTACATAAACTGCTACAAAAACTAGGCGGAAAAGATGTTTCCATATACATGTATTTCAATAAATAAGGCATTTAGATGATCATTTTGTGTAGTTGCTCTGTATAAGCATACATAAGACTTAGGAAATGCTTAATCTTTAAATATGTTGATATACATCATTTCTTATAAGACCAGATTGAAAAATAAGTATCTTTACATTTTATCTTTTCAAATGTGTAACAATGAACAGTATGTGAAACCAGGCGAAAATTCAATGACAGCACTATCATAACAATAAAATGTATGTAATAGAAGTTAAATGTAACATACACCTATGCAGACTAGTGACAAAAGAAAATGAATGACTACCTTAAGAAATCATTTTATTTTAAATCCGGATGTTCAACATTAAATGCCAAGGAAATAGAACATTCAAGGAAACTATTATTCTTAAATCTTTATCATAATATTTACTTTGATGAAGGAGTTGGATTCAGAGAGGTTATCATATATGTCGACAGTAGCTTTTGATCTTTAAATAGATCAAAGTACATTTAAATATACGTAAATATGAGTTTTTAATTTCCATTTAGTTTTTCTGTTATCATATGCCTTACAGTTTATTGCGGCTCATTCAAATGTCTGATCTGATCAGAGTTGTCCACCTGCCAAGGCAAAAAGGCTGGACATGCTGGTATGGAGTTGTGATCACTGCCATCTATAATAATTAAAAGTGAGGACGAAATGCAAGCACAATTCAGCTAACGTGGGCCTATACATTGATATTCTTTCAGTGTTTATTAAGATCTATCATGTGTAACGAACAACTCCATATTTGCAAACTTGATCAAAATTTGATGCTGATGACATGAGGCTGGAATGCAAGAAGTCCAGCAAAATGGCCACTCTCTGTCGCATGCCACATAAAGCCAGTTGTCAACAGCCACCATACAGACAAAGTATGGCTGTGTTGTGTCGACAGAATCCGTACTTTTCAGACCATTTCTTTTTTTAATTTTTTTTTTTAACTTTTATTTTCATATTTCAATTACAATAGCAAGATGGCGCAAAAGCAATCTCCTTTGGTGGTACAAAAGAAAATATATTTAGGATCAAGGTGCCGACACTGTATTCATCCAATGGGTAAAGAATGAGAAACTGTTACTACATATAATTTACAAATAGGGTTCACTAGTCCTAAGGCTGATTTTTTAAAAACAAAACGTTTATTTGGAATGCGGACTGTAGAACAAGATAAAATTACAACCATTTCGTTCTAGATTCTATCCACAAGACCAGTGGTGAAACGTAATGCTGGACACAACCATACAGTTTATGTGCAGTCTGTATGGAGGCTGTGGACGAGAGACCCAATTGTGGATGAAACATGATGGAACAAGTGGAACTGAAATATGAAATTTAGTTATTGTAATCTATCGAGTTCTTAAAATATGATACCGAAATACTATTCTCATGAATACTCCTTTTGCATTGATATACAGGAATTTACCCTGTTCATCATATATATAATGATGCAAATATAAAGTAAAAGGAAGCAACAACATGAAAGACGCATGTAAAAGTAAAAGCGTACAAAAATGGTAAGAAGTATCTACCAGCAATTCCCACCAGCCAGCCACTGAAGATGTGAAAAAAAAAAGAAAAAAGAAAAAGAGACATGTGAGCATCAATAGGATGAGATTGGAAAAACATGTTAATGAGAATGCACAGCACCAGTTGTTAAATTACAAGTTAAAAGATTGTCTTCCCTGAATTTTGAACTTCTCTCAGCACTTTACGTCTGTTTTAACTGTTTTAACAAGTTAAAATCAACAGAAATATCAGAAAAGCAAAACATGTTGAATTTTCTTTTTAAGGGCAAGATTTCGGGTCTCAGTTGGCCAGTGAAACATCAAAGTGTAGGACTTGACTAATACAACAAACATGCATATCGTGCTAAAACAAATAATTTTCCCTTCAATCTGCTGGGCTAATACACGTATTATATTTAAAGGGTATCGTTCATTTTAATCAGTCCATACTGTAATATGCATGCATGGTTAAAATCTAATACAACAACATGCAGTAAGCTAAAAGTAAAACAATATTGTTCAGTTCGATGAATCCATAATTTCACAAACTCTTTGGTGAACAACATTGCGACATACTTTAAGACCAGCGTTCAAATCAATTAATCAATAATTGACATGAAAAGTGTGTATTCAGTTCAACGATTCTCTACTAAAAATGTAACTTCCTTAAAGAATGACGTTCAATGCCAGAATCACTGACTGAAACACATTGTGCTTGAAGAAAAATGTTCAGTATATCGATAAATAATGTATTTGGCCAATAGAATAGAGTTCAATTTAATTAATCAATAATTGAAAAGTAGGCCTATTTGGCCCACGGAATATAGTTCAATTCAGTGAATCAATAATCACAATGTATTTGGCCTACATGATACAGTTCAATTTTTTAAATCAATAATTGAAATGTATTAACCTATAGAATAGATTTCAATTCAATTACTCAATAATTGAAAAGTATTTGGCCTACAGAATACAGTTCAATTCAATTATTCAATAATTGAAATGTATTTGGCCTGCAGAATATAGTTCAATTCATTGAATTAATAATTGTAATGCATTTAAATTATAGAATAGAGTCCAATATTCATTGAATCAATAATTGAAATGTATTAAGCCTATAGAATAGAGTTCAATTCACTTAATCATTCATTGAAATAGATTTAGCCATTGGAATAGAGTTCAATTCATCTCCCATCTCACAATGGGGCCTATAAAAAAAAAAGTGTTTTTGAGTTAAGACCATTTCGGAACACCCGGCGATCATGTCTATGTTCTCTCAAAAAGGCGTATCTCTAGCTTTAAAAATAGCAAAGTTATAAGAAAAGCAGTGTTAGGCATAACTGTATCTATAAAGAATGGCCAAAACTTGAGATAGATCTCCTGAGAAATTTACAAAAGTTAGACATGCCCCTTTGTGAGATAGGCGACAAATTCAATCAATCCATAATTGAAATGAACATTTGCTGGAAGAATAGTATTCAAATGAATGAACTAATATTTATTGAAATGCAATATATTTTAAGAGTTGATAACTGAGCTGAAACAAATCCATGGGTGATATTGGGAAACAACCATCACAAGGCACGTCTATACCCTGCTGAGCCTCAACATATCAGTGTCATTGAGTGTGGTGGCTAAAATTCAAGCAGACGTGAATAGGATAAAAACTGATTTAGCATAGACAACAACTTGATACATGTTAATTAAAATACGTGTGTGGGAATGTCACAGGGTCAGCTCAACGGAAATGTCAATGAGCTTCTTGTGAGCAAAAGGTGAGCTTCAGTAATTTTATGATTTATAATACTTGAACACTGGCTGCTGCTTGGTATAAACTAAAACAGACTTATGACAAGTACAAGAAAAATATTCCTGAACCTAAAGAAAGCATATCTCATTGTGCTTTGCTGTAAATAGAACGTCAATTAAAACACATATATTCCATTCTACTTTCAATAAACCTGCCAAATTTCGGTCCTATACTTTGACTCATCAGAAACGTATGATGATATGAAATTCCTCAATTAAAACAATGTACATCAAAACTACTGCCACCTTAACCTCATGCATTGCGTTTCTTCCTGAGATCTTTTCTGAGATGCTCATCCTCACAAAACAAATTTTTCTTATATCAATTCTACTCTATGACAGTGACACACCTCTGATTGTTTAGATATGCAACATATTGAGGGAAGTGATACATCATCATAGTAAATCAAAGGGAAAGACGAGAAAAGATACACCACTTCTTTTATGTAACAATAGATGGCCTTCTTTCATTAACTGTCATACTGTTGTTGAGTAAAGTAAGAGCTTAGATGTAAAACTACATTTAGATTTGATTCTAGACCTAAAAATGTACAAAATTTACAAATAAAAAGTGAAGATTTGGACTTGGTCAGTCTTTTGGGTTGGGCTGGATTGTTGGGTTTTTTTGCCTTCGGTGAGATAAATAAAAAATTTGATATGCAATTTTTGGAATCTGTGATTTATAAGTGTCGTGATGTCATGCTAAATTTATGTACTTCAATAAACTTTCATCATTTCATTATGAATACAATGAAATCCATAAATGCTAAGCTTTGTTGAAAACACAAAAATGTATAATGAGATACACTCTCTAAAGGTCAGAAGGGATTTTATTTTACTTAAACCAGATATTTATTATGGCAACAGTTGGGGGGGGGGGGGGGACAAACAATTCAAAGTAAAAAGACAAATTAAGAAACAAAAGGGCAAGAAGTGTAAATGAAATAGAGGATATAAAAGTGCCCTTAGATGAATGCCATTTTTTAAAGGAAATATTAATAAAAAATACAGTGAATAGTTTCATATCATATCCATCACATCTTTCTTGTTAAATTATTTTACGTTCAAGAAATAACTAAAAAAAAATGAGGCGAACTTTCTAAATATATTCTAATGACAACATGTCCTTTTTTTTCAATTGTATTTAGTCTTCTTATATTAGATAGAAGTTTATAATAATTTGTGAAATGAAACTCATGAGGAAAATGAACTTCAGACAAAAAAAAAAAAAAAAAAAAAAAAAGAAAGGCAAAAAAAAAGCAAACGGCAAACTTACAGATACTAGATCTATGTGATATAGATCACAACATAAAAATAAAATAATATCAAAATCTAGAATTCATCTAGAAATAATTATGAAAATTAAACCCTGTTGCCAATAAAAAACAAACAAACAACAACAATCAAAAACAATCTAAACTAAAAGTTCAATGGATAATACCCTCATAAGTAAAGAAGGAAGGAAACAATTTTGACGAACACAACAAATGCAGTATGAAAATTGATCAAAAGATGGATAAAAACAGTTTTAAATACGAAAATCAAGAACATAGCTTGAATGTTGGTAGCTGTGAATCATACAGTTAGTGTTTATTACCTGAAAGGTCATTTAATTGAAAAGCATTTCTTTCTCATACCATTCCTTCACAAATAAAAACCAGAATGAGCCCCTCCAAGGCAAAGATTCTAAAACTTTGTTGATGTCTTCCTAACAAAAGACAATGTACTGATAGTTGTTAACTCTAAGTTTGATATTAAAGCCATAAGTGAACATGAAAACATGAATATCCCTGAAAACATCTTCATTAATGTCATTTTATAGATTAAATCATTGGTGAAGATTGCAAACTTTTTCATTTTAACAAGACATTCTAAGCACAGGGAAATAAAATACTATTCACAGTTAATTATATTTCCATGTCACCTTGAAGGAAAAAACAAATTCATAAGTTTATGAGCAATGGTAAACGATGTTGAAATCATAAATACATTTCTAGGGAGGAAAAAGAATAAGAGCAGGTAGCATATCATCTTCTGTGATGTTGTCGAGTTAAATTATGATTGATACTGATGACAAATATCTCAGTAATATTTGCTTTCGGATATGTCAAGGATAATTTTAAAGCAAATATACTACACAGGAAACAAAAGGACCATCACACAGAACTACACTAAACTATAAATCATGTACTCTTTCCGCTATCAAAAAATGGATAACTTATAGAATCATAGCCATCCATCTCAGATAATAAAAAAAAAAGAATACTATTTTTGGTATACATTAAATCAAGTTGTTTCAGTACCAGACATGAAATAGTTACCAGAAGAAATTTCACATTATTTAGAACAGAATGAAAATTAAATAACTCTGCACATTACGCAGTAAGAGAATTATATTTTACTGAGTAGGGTGATAGAGAGTAAAAAGACATTAGGCAAACTGCATAAAAGGGAATTTTCATTGCTCAGTTCAATTTTGATTTTCAACACTCTTTCCCCAGTTCTTTTCACTATCTACCTTAAGGGAGACCAAAGAGATAATTCACTTTATCCTGAGTAAAATTCACAGGCTAAGGTAATCGTATCTCTTTCAAGCTCCTGGCCCCTGAATGGCAACTTTATAAGCAATTATCCTTACATTAGAAATTCCCAAGAAATTATTCTCAAGTCATTTACACTTAGTAATACCTTTATGTTTTTTGGATTTTTAGAGGTTAATTTGGCAAAATGGGTCAACAGCCTTTGAGTCTGATATTATGCAGGCACTATTGGAAAATATAGAATCTGTTAATATTTCACAGCACAATCAGGAAGGATAAAAATCACTAATGTTGAGGCATGTTCAAAACCACATACATTACTGATGATTTTCCTTAAAGCAAAGATCTATATTTTAAAAAAGGGTAGAGTTCTTTGTAAAAGACAACTCAAGTAAATGAAAAGAATCCATGGTTATCTTTCAAAGAGACATATCAGGTAAAGACCAGTCTTATCACTAGGGAAATGTCAAAACATAATTGGGTGACTGCTTCCTGTTACCTGTAAAATTCATTAAACTGAACGTCTTCAGCATAACATTTTACTGGTCAATAGAGAAAATAATGTGACATTGACAATAACAGTAAGAGTGGTGAGATAAAATGGTGAAATAAATACAAAATGACTCTGGGAATACAACTTGACTGGGAGTACTATATCAAACTTTGTATCTTCAAAAACAGAAGTATGAAATCTTTGAAGGAATATTTTACAATTTGAAAACTGGAAAGGAATGTTGTAAGCTGGTAAATAAATAATTGAATGAGGTTAAAAAGGGATGCAGTACAATCAAATAAGGATTATGAATTCAAAAGCTGAAAGTATGGAAAGGAAATGTTAAAACCTGATTATAGACATATAATACAAAACTGAAAATAAAATTCCTTGTATTCACTAGAGGAGGGTGAGACTGCACAATAAGACATCTCACATCTCCAATTTTGTCTTTTTGAGGGAAAAGAAACCCAGATTTGTTGCTATCCGAGCAGCAAAAACCCTGATAAAATTGTACAAGTTTAAAACCCTGTAGCCGAAAGAAAAAATGATTTTGCAAACAAAATTTTTAACAACCCACGCATTTCTTTATCAAAGATATTGTCAAAATGGTTCTCATCTACTTTTGCGGTCTACCCTTGAAATGTAAATCTATATCAAAATGATGCAAGTTAAAATGTCTCAAAAGATATTTTTATTCTTATTTTCTACAGAAAGTGGCTAAATAATAAATAAAATTCTCACCCTCTTTTCAATGTTGTCTTTTATTTCGTCCATGATACACGAGCTAGCATAACTGCATTTTAGTAAAATTTCAGTTCCTGCTGTTGGTAAATGATTACCGCTACACATTTCTACAAAGTTGCACGTTTTGTTATGAATACATTCATTCCATTTTAAGGCTATCACAGAAATGATAGTTATGTTTCAGGTAAGCTAGTTTTACAGTGGCCAAGGGAGTTACATTCATCTTTGCTCTAAAATGAGTGAAAGTCAGTTAGGCTAGTTTGTGGTATCACCGACGATTTGTTCTTTGGCCAGAATTGAGATTCTGCTATTTCTTTAACACTATGAATGTATGAAAATGTGAGAACTCTTACATCTGATATGACAGCAAATAATATTATCATTATAGAGAAATTATACCGGTAATAAAAGTTTATCTTAAAAGACAATTTTCCATTCCATCTGGATTGAGGTACGTCATTCTCCTTGAGTATAAATCCCATCTAAAGAGAGTGTTTCACTAACAAGATTAAAAAATAGCTGGAAACAATCTAACTTTTGCAATTCATATTAAATATTTAAAAAAATGTATTTCCTTGATAGGTTTGATAGTCATACACAGTAATAATCTTATTTAACTCTCTGTATCAGTACTGTATGAGTAAAGGAAATGTTAATAATAATATAATACCATTCCAGGGCGTTTGCAAAGACAGATTGGTTTCTCTACTTTGTATCTGCTACCTCATACCTTAAAACTAAAAGGCTAAATGAAAAACATACAAATATGTATGCAAATGATAAAAAATGCCTTTTCAAGGGCACATCAAAATTGCTTTAGTAAGTACAGGGGGATAAAAACTTGGATATTTTGTTCATAGAACATCTAAAATTACATTCTCTCTGTTTCTGAAAGGATCAAAGAAAAAAGGTTAACTTCATCACATGCATGGAAAGAGTGAGCAAATCAAAACTTAAATGTATATTACAACTTGTTATCAAGACCAATAAATCAGGAATGATTGCAAGCAAATAATTATATGATAATCAGAGCAAAACCTTCACATTGTGAAAAGTTTCCAGATTAGGACAAAAAAATAAAACCAACATTTAAAATGTGCTTTACAGAAAAATAATTCTCCTTGTACCACACTGCTTTCTTCCAAGTAAAGTAAGTAAAGTTCCTTCTAGGCCTAGACAGACCCATAGAGCCGGAGCTTATCCCGGTTTCAGTAGCGTTA
>JAUEKT010281826.1:0-11618 GCA_031762655.1 Doris verrucosa | reverse complement strand
TTGACTGTCTTGGACGTATTGTACCAACAGCATATCCAGATTAATATATCTTCAGACGAGTTCTTGCTTTTCAGATTTACATAAAAATTGATAATATTCATAGTGATTGACTTGAGCACTTGTTGAGGATAAATTAAAAACTAAGGTTTAAGAATAACAAAAAGAACAAAAAATTTGCTCGAGGAACTCAGGGTTTGAAAGGAACTTATTTTATAAGATTGAATAAAGAAAATTAATTTCAATAATAAATTATCGCAAACTATCATTTTGTATGGTACGTTTTGTGATATGACAAGACAGGCTTGTTTCAGGTGTTATTTTATCCTTTTAATTCAATGCAAAATACAGCATTATTTTGAGAGATAAATCCATATTTGTAAATGAATCTCTAGAAACACGACAAAATCACCCCAAAGTAGAATGAGATCAAAGGCAGGTTATTTGTTATAAATACATCTTTTTCGTTTTAAGTAGGCTCAATCATTTTATTTTGAAAAGGCACTCAAAAATCTCAGAACAAAAAGTTTACAACTTTTAAGTAGGCTCACAGTATCTGAATTTGTCAAGATCGACCTGAGGGAAAGTTATTGTGATAAGTGGGCCATGCTAAAGAAGTATTTGTTTGTTTATTGATTGTTCAAATATTGATGATATTTTTTCTCGGCTATCTAAATGAAGAAAATCATCATACTGGTACTTTAGTCATATTTCAATACACCTGACCTTATCACAATTTCACTTTTCAAAAATAATTTTATTGTATTACTTGAAAATATGCCTACTAGAACTGCTAATGAGAAACATTCAGAGCTAAACTGCTATGACAGGAAATAAAAATAAAAAAAGTTATGATCTATTAAAAAAGCACTTAGAAATTTCTTTGGACAATAAGACGATGAGTTTCAATGAGAATCTCCCATCCTTTTCCATTGACAGAATCTACGGCTATCTATGTGATGACTGACAACCAACCTTCAGTAGATCAACATCTATGAGAGTGATGAATTTCCTTACGTAAAAACTTGAATATGAGAAATTATTGTATTGCAATAGAAATTTTAAAAAAGCATGCAACCAAAAAGCATGGAAAACTGATAAGAAACGGCATGCAATGTGCATTCATTCGAAATGAGGCTTTTTACTAGAAAGAAAAGTGGATTCGAAAGGAGACAGGATGTAGGTAAGTTATATCGAGTGCATAATGTGGGTGGGTGGAGAGGAGAGGGGGAGTGGGGTGTTCTGGTGACTGAGTGAAATGCAACATCATGCACGGAGTTTTATGAGAAAATGAGAACAGGAGGATTTTCATAACATGGTCTCCTTTTATGAGGGGACGTGGGGAGGAAGGGGTGGGAAAAATTAATACTTGATAAACGTAGTCGGTGATACCACAAACTCACATAACTGACATTTCAGTCATTTTACAGCAAAGAGGAATGTATCTCCCTTGGCCACTGTAAAACTAGCTTAGTGAAACATTACTATCACTTCTGTGATAGCCTCAGAAAGGGATGAATATATTCCTAACAAAACTTACAACCTTGTAGAAATGTGTAATGGCAATCAATGACCAACGGCAGGAACTGAAATTTGACTAAAACGTCAGTTAGGCTAGTTTGTGGTATCACCAACGGCATGACTCAAAAGAAAATGGCTTTATTTTAAGAGTGAAGCTGAAAACGAAAGCTGTTGTTTAACTCATCACTATGATGGGCCCAAATAGATGTACATATAAAAGGTCTTTAAATGCCTTCAATGTTAATTGTCGGATAAACTAACATTGTAGATTGGACACACAGTCATATCATCCATCACTCATAAACTTCCTTTCAATCATTTTGCTTCTATTTGTAATAGAAAAGAAATTAACTCAAAAAGCAACAAATTCATACACTGTCGTAAAGACATCTGTGCAGGCAATACAATTGAACGCCGGTAAAACAAAAATACACTCTAAAGCTCTGACCCCTCTTGTGCTGATGTCAAATAACCACAATCGGTAGAGAAAAACATTCTAATGTTCACGGTAACATAAATGATACATTGAGGTAAATCTATAACTCTAAAAGCTGAAAATATAAATAAAGGTGGGAAATGAGGCACACATAGAAAGAATATGTATTTATAAATGTGTGTATTTAAAAGTATGTGTAAAATTTATAGAGCAATGGAATAATTATCTTCTTGGTGAAGACTTAAAATACAAATTATACTTAGGTTTATTTTCCTGTTATATAAACTTCACTTCCGTATTATACTATACTTTTAATGTCCATGGACAACAACAAATAAAAGTAGAATGAGAAGGTTTGAGAGGAAGAAAGTCACAAGCTTGAGAGATGTTTGATGACTCCATGTATGACGTGACAACACCAATATTATTCTTAGAGAAGATGAGAGTGAGAGAGAGAGAGGGAGGGAGAGAGAGAGAGAGAGAGAGAGAGAGAGAGAGAGAGAGAGAGAGGGAGAGAGAGAAAGAGAGAGAGAGAGAGAGAGAGAGAGACAGAGACAGAGACAGAGACAGAGACAGAGACAGAGAGAGTCAGACAGAGAGAGTGACAGAGAGGGACCCAGAGAGAGAGTGAGAGACAGAGAGACAGAGACAGAGAGACACAGAGAGAAGCAGACAGATAGAGATCGACAGACAGTCAGTCAGACAGACCAACAGACAATCAGCAGACAGTCAGAGACAGACAGAGAGAGAGCCAGACAGTCAGACAAACAGGCAACCCAAAAAAGGAGAAAATGCGAGCAAGGTTGGGCTCCTAGCAAAGTACATTACAGTGCTGGTGGACGGATTGAAGGGTGGGTGGGTCGTGCTTAGAGAAAACAAAAACTAAAAAAAGGAAGAAGAAAAAGTCTTTTTTTTTTTTAACCGTCCAGCACCGATTTTCTTGCTCGACCATACTCCATCTTCATGAAGAAAAAAATGTTAGCCATTTACAAAGACGTACAGGAAGTGTAGACACACACACGCACATGCACCTATACACACATTCACACATCACACACAAAAGATAAATCAAACATGCAATAAATTATAATCTACATAATTAAATCTCGGTGAGGCTAAACACTATATCAACGTCAGTAGGGAAGGAAAAACAATCCACTTTATTTAACCTCTTTGGTAAATCTGTCTTTAGGTTTTTAACTTAAAACCTAGGGTTGCCGTAAATGGGATAATAACAGTGTTCCCTGAAGGGATTCGAACTCGCTACCTTCCGCATGTGAACCCACCGTCTAACCACCAGACCCCTGAGACTGACTGAAAAACCAATAAATGAGTTACATGTAATTGTACGACGGTGACGCAGGGTGGTGAACAGTTTACCCTGGGCTGAGGACCCACTGGCCTGTGTCCTGAACACTTTGGGCAGCAAACAAGGCCAGTCATTTCTTTCAGGAACACTGATTGTGAATTTCATCTCCCAAATTGTGATGAATTATGTACTCTTCAAATGATATATTATGATTTAAGATACAGTCTTATAAAGATAACAAAACACATTTAAAACTCATGTAATTCTTATCGGCCTCCTTTGATTTTTCTCTTTTCTTTTTCATAAACTGAGTTCTGTTATGTCTCAGATTATTTATATTATTTTCAGTTAGTTTAACTTACGTCTGTCTAAATTCTCTGAAAGATTTCTTTATTTTATTTTCATAAGAGTTAAAATAAAGATGAAATATCAATGTTCACAAACTTTTAATAATTAAGACGATACAATTAAACGTCAACTTCCAAAAACTTCAATAATGACCAACAACAGAAAAGGGAAAGGAAAAAAAAAAGAAAGAAAAAAAAAGAAAAGGAATGAACTATGACTCTGAAATTGGTAGAGGCATTTCTTCTTCAGCGGGATTAAAGAGAAGTCTACACAGACAAATAAAGCGAGACTCAAGCTGCTTCATGAGGCCTGTTTCCTTGCACTAGTACATATATAGTTATCAGGCCCCAATGAAGACCTTTTGACCATACTATCAAAAGTCACCAACTGAAATGATACGGGCATGTCTCATAATCATCCGGACTTGCCAAGACAATCCTGAAAGGCACTTAAATGGGTGAAGAAAACGTCTCACAATCATCCGGACTTGTCAAGACGATCCTGAAAGGCACTTAAATGGGTGAAGAAAACGTGGAAGGCAGAAGAAGAGTTGGGACAACAACCAAAGAGAATGGGCAGGTCTAAAGCTGAGCGACACCATCAGAATTGCAGACAACAGATGAGAATGGCCAGAGATAGTTGCTACATCTTTTTCCATGCCCTCGGGGTCAACCAGACTAGGTGTCAATTAACAGATAACACATAAAATAAGTATGACAGAGCTGTTTAGAAAGACATGAATTTGAAGACGGCTTACATCTAATAACTACTAACAATCAAACCTTCCCAGGATGCATAGCAGCAACAACAGAAAGGCTTCACAACAACTAAGGAGTCACTGACTCACAAGACAACGTTACAAAGATGATTGCACGAGGAAAAACTACCTTTTCATTACAATACCAGGTGAAATTTGAACAAAAAAACCCGACAACAACAAACCAACAATTTTAATCAATACTATTAAGCCAAATAAGAAAAATGCCCATGAAAAAGGAGACCAAACAAAACAAGCAATAGTTGGCCCATCCTTCATCAGATAGGAAGGGAAAAAATGCAAACAAGTCATGCTGTCTGGGTTGTTCATGTTTGATGTTCATATTGTTTCTTTGTGGCCAGTGAAGGGTTCCTTCTAGGCCTAGACAGACCCATAGAGCCGGAGCTTATCCAGGTTCCAGTAGCGTTAAGCCGAATAGATAATTCAAGACCATCCCCTGGACAGGACGCTAGTTTATCGCAGGCTTTACTCCCCAGCCCTTGCTGGTACTCCTTTTGCACCTGAGTCGAGTGAAGCAATTGGAGAACATTTTCTTGCTCAAGGAAAACACACGGTGCCCGTGGCAGGATTCGAACCCGGTACCTCTCAGTCACCGGTCCAATGCTCTAACCACTGAGCCATCGTGCCTCCAGTGAAGGGTGGGCCACCTGAAAATCCCTTTTTAGTTACAGGAGTTTTACACACAGCCTTTGAAAGACTGCTCTAACTCGAATGCGCTTGATGCAAGCATCCGCCAAGTCTGATGTAAGCTAGTCAGGACAATGTGTTTACAGTTTAGTCAGTTAATGGACATGTTGGTCAGGTGTTTGCTTTAATTCACAGACTGTTTTGATGCAAACGGCATGCTCTTGAAGGTTATTCCAAATGCTGGCCATTCGTTATATGAAGAAAAAAAAATTTTTTTTAGTGATCCGCTCTCACTTTTAGATAATTTTAGAGAATGACCTCTGAGTCTTTATTATTGTATTGCTCAAACATACCCTGACTAGCCATGACGTTTTAAGAAAAAATCAGGATACCCAGTTTAAAAAAATCAGTAGTTGAGGGAAAAAAAAGTAAGTATCAAATACTACAATGAAGAATGCAATCTATTTTAAAAAATCAGTACTTTTACAATTAATGCTAAAAAATACTGATTTTTGTAACATAAATTGCATTCTTCATTCAATTAGTTGTCTAATAAGAATACAAGATATCCTTGCATACCACTAATTACTCATTCATCATTGATACCGCATAGCATTTTGAATGGTCCCCTGAATTTTTCTACATCTCAGTTTGGTGCCACCCGAATGAAGGACGTGTACACAATCCATCACAAGCAAGTCGCAAAGGCTCTCGTATTCCGTTACAGCCATCAGGCATTTAGTAGGGTAGTTAAAAGGCTTTGTCTTTTCAATGGAAACAAAAACAAGCCTTCTGTCTTAAAGCAAGCTTATTAAATATCAGGCTGTTAGATCATTCAATCATCATTCATTAATTAAAAGCATAAAGCTTCCTTTGAAAAGGAATTTTAAAAAAAAACAACAGAGAGAGAGGATACAAATCATTTATGATTCTAAGGTTATTTAATAAATACCCGTAGCAACTAGGATTCGTGGAACCACTTGCAATGCAAAAATATTAGGAAAGCTTTGCTGTACATTTAGTGCGTCACAATAAGTTTACATTTGACCAAGGTTAAGAGATTGATTTTAAAAAAAAAGCATCAACAGTTTAGTGTAACCATTTTATGCCAAGGATGGAAGCCAAAAGAGACGCAAGAGGTACACTATAACTGCTTGCTTCAGAGGTTGTATGACGATATTGCGATGCATCGAATAAAAAAGACGGGGGGTATGACAAGCCGACGACATTGACAACAGCCATCTATAGACAGAGGGAATGCAATGGTAGTCTAATACGCAAGATCGAATTCGATGCTTCTAATGAAATGGAACGGCTGGATTACCAGTGGACTTAAGCCCATGAAGAAGCTCGGCTGATTAAAAAGAAACAGAAATTCAAACCAAGCTTAAAATGGTGGAAATATAAAAATGAATCCACATAAAACCTAAAATGGTAGAAAAGAAATACAGAAATTAACACAGGACCTACAAAAAAGAAGTTCAAATTCTCACAAAACTTAAAATGGTTAAACGGAGGAATACAAATTCTTATGCAAAGCAAAATTTTAAAATAAAATTAACCAGAATGGGAAAAGTGATAAAGCATTGTAGTGCCTCCATAATCTCTTAAAGTCTTTGCTTTTCTTTTTAATAGTACTAAGAGCACATCTAAAAGCAAACTTTATATAAATACTTAGCATGTGTTGACACTCATATAAAAATTAGGCATATAATACATTAACATAGGTACATTCACACACAAACACACCTATTAAATATAATATCAATATGTATATTGTAGATATATTTTGGAAACAGGTTAAAAGTCATTGAACATATCTTGAAGCAAAGGTAAGTTATAATGAAATAAAAAATAGAAACAGTTTACAGTAGATTTCACACACACTCAAAGTAAACAAAACAGCTTCAAATAAGAGAGAGGGTTTTGAATAATATCCTTGTCTTACTGAACAATCCACTAACATGTTAATTTCATTCAATCAATTTCAATGCAACACTCTGCTTGCATGTGTGTGTGTGTGTGTGTGTGTGTGTGTGTGTGATATTGTTTGTATCTGTGAGTCTGTGAAAACTGGGAATGGATAATTTCTCGCTATGAATCAATTCTGAATAGAAAATGCCGTTGTTAGTAATAAGAGGAGGAACCTCTATAATTTATTCTATCTATTCATCTTAGTATCAAAACTTTTTCTGGGCATCTTTCAAAAGGATCTCAAAAGGATCAAAATGTCACAAAAGGCATTAGCAAGAAAGTCAATGAAATATAATGTTCGACGAAGAACAAAGGCACATTGAAAATCCTCACTTCGTCTTACTTAATTCAATTATTGGTCTAGTCCCTGCCTAGGCAACTCTAGCCAACCGAATGTGTGAAAAGGCCTGGCCTCAGACGCTCACCTGACGCAAAAGCCAATCACAATGACCAGCTTTGCAGGGTGGCAGTGTTACCTACCATCCTACTTATTGAGCACTGATTAGATAAGCTTAGACAACTCTATAAAATTAGTGTCCCTTTGAATGTACACCATAGGCAATGACATTGAATGACGTTGTAGTAATGAATATCATTGCTCTTCTCATCCAAAGCAATCGAAAGAACAACACAATTCCAGTCTTGTTCCAGTCAGTGGTTACCCATAAAGGGGTCTTTCATAATCTTGCCTATATTTTGTTATTCAGTTTTTCGTATGGACAAAACTATAACTAAGATACCGGTAATAGCTCTGTTAGAAAATTAAAAAAGCAGCAAATAAAATCTTAACACTTTCTGGACAGGATTTTTCGCCGACACAACCCATTCCCTACCTAAAGTGAAGCTAGGCATTCGCCAACAATCAAGGCCTACGTCAAAGTAGTTAGGTTCAAGGGAAACATTTTATTTGCCAATTAATGTTAAAAAAACACACAACCCCCAAATGGCAGAGTGAAATGACTTGAGACTTGAAAAGCGTTATACAGGGATGGGAACTGGTGAAGAACATTTTAGAGGAAACTAAAAATAGCCGACAAGGATTTTTGGCATTTCAGAGGATAAAATTTTGCCTCTCCTGGAAAGAAATTTAAGAATTTAACTGGAGAGAAGATTCAGTGTAATCGATGCTAAGATGCTAACACAGTAACACAGATCTTATTAAAACAAAGATAACTAGATCTACTCACGTCCCGGTATCAAAGGACCTGGTATCGAACGACCAATCTATATTCTCCCTTAAACATGCTAAGGACGGATTTTGCTCATACAAAAAAAATTGTTTTTCAATTTCGTGATTTTTTTTTCAACTTTATGAAAAACAAAAAAAATTATTATTTTTTTTTTTTTGAAAAACTTTTGTTCCTGAAGACGATTATAGCGGAAATCCGCTAAATGGCGGAAAATTCCCATCCCTGGTTATAGAACCAAATATATACAGATTATGGTGAGCGTCATTATATAAATATACGTCTGAGGATCATTGTGAAAATTAGTGCCAAACTATCGGTCAACGTCCCGACACACTCAATAATACAACTTCATGGGTTGACGGAAAAAGTGTCCTATAGTCTTCCTTTGCTCAGCCGAGTTGAAACGTTAGTAGTCATGAACATAGACAGAGCATCAAAGAAACTGCTAGTAGCACGAGGTGAGAGAGGAGAGTGATGTTTCTTTGATCAAACTGATGACAACGAAACACTGAGACAGTCGAATGACATGGAGAGCTTACGCTTTCAGCCCTGCGCACATCCCTCAGTTTTTCCAGCCAGGAAGTCTGTGGATGACATTCATGAGACACATGACACATGTGAGACACATAAGACACATGAGACACATAACACATGTGATACACATGAGACACATGACACACATGAGACACATAACATACATGAGACGCATGACACACATGACACACATGAGACACATGACACACATGGGACACATGAGACACATGACACACATGAGACACATGAGACACATGACACACATGACAAATATAACACACATGGCACACATAACATGCATACCACACATGAGACATGTGAGACACATGACACACACGAGACACATGACATCCATGACACACATGACACACATGACATGCATGACACACATGAGATGCATGATACACATAACACATATGATGCAATAAGACACATGACACCTGTGATACTCTTGGCATATATGCGGCGTATTATACATAATAATATGACATATGACACACATGACATATTAACCCATAACACACATGAAACACATAACACATATGACACATATAACACACACGAAACACATAACACACATGACACATATAACACAGATGACACACATGACATAAGTATCACACATGACACACATGACATACACGACACACATAGCACACATTACACAAATGACACTTATGACATATATAACACACATAATATAAAATGACAGCTGTCAAATGAACATATCGAAAGATCTGGATCTAAATGATTCTACGTCTAGAATCTAGATGCCAGCAAAAATTTATTCTAAGAGATAGATCTAGATGATACAAGTAATATTCGTAATACTAACAGATCTACATATAGCGATATCTAAAGTCCAGATTTACATCAACTTACTGCCCATGCAATCAAAGGTCTCTTTAAGTGTTTTTAACACTTTCATCTGAATATATATCATCATGGTCATCATCACTGCAAACATTGTAATAAATCTATGAGATAACCTGCAAAGCCACGGTTAACAGTGAATCGTTGGAGAAAGGGCCTCACCCTGAAAACTTTCATTAAATCTGGAACATCGGCAGTCGCAGGGAACGCTTTGAACAGGGGACTGTGAATCAGTTCTGGAAGTACAAAAACAATTTCATTACAAGGATGACACTGAAAACCATAGGGTCCCCGGGCAATCGGGAAACCTGGCTAATCGGGAAGGATTTACAATCCACTGAGATTTCCCGATTAGAGAGGCTCCACTGTATATCGCCAACTGGAAATACTAGGCCTACTACCGAAAGTCAATTTTTCTCGATTTTGAGATTTTCGAACCTGAGAAAGGTTGGGGGTTGGTGCATCATGACACAAAATCTCATGCAGATGGCTTTAATAGTTTATGAGCCATGAGAAGAAAACTATTAACAAAAAGAAGAGCTTTGACAGCAAACTTATGAAAAATTTTTTTTTTTCATTTTTCTGAAAGCAGTCTTTTTTTACTTACAGCAGTAGTAAAAGACAATTAACACAAAAAAGAGCTAAAACAGCAAACTTATCAAGTTTGTTTTTTTCCATTTTACTGAAAACAGTAATTTTTTACTTATGGCGCTAGTACTTCTGGGCAACAATATGTATAATTATTTACAAATACAGGAAAGTCTATTTTTAGACTTTCATCACCGTCAGGGAAAAGGGTCGTATGTGCAAAACTGCAAAACGACCGTGTTCCCGGATGGTGACCAAATGCCACCCAGAAAAGTGCCACATGTTTGGCAGGCCTACGAAATGCCACCCAGAAAAGTGCCACATGTTTGGCAGGCCTACGAAATGCCACCCAGAAAAGTGCCACATGCTTGGCTGGCCTACGAAATGCCACCCAGAAAAGTGCCACATTTTTGGCAGGCCTACGAAATGCCACCCAGAAAAGTGACGCATGTTTGGCAGGCCTAGGGAGGTAGCCTACCTGTGGAGTCTAAGTCCAGCCGGTCTCGGAGAAGGGTGTCGACCAGACAGTTGCGGTAGAGAGCGTAGAGGTGGAGCATGGCTGTGGAGCCCATGACTGTGTCGGGCAGGGTGCTGGGGGGTGGAAGGTGGAGGCGGAGGGGGGCAAAGGTTAGAGGTCAAAGCAGGTTGGGTCATCAAGGCAAGTCAAATAATAGTAACTTATTTAGTGTATAAGGCCTGTGGCCCAATTAAGGGGGAAAAAAAGGTATGAAACATCAATGAATACAATCCAAAACTGATGCAGTTGTTAAATCAGTATGGAGAAACGGGGGATGAGTGCTTAGGACGTCGGACCTCTGACCAAGAGGTACAGCATTCAAATCCCATCCGCAACCACCAAGTACTTTCCTTGAGTAAAAATATTTACACCAATTTCTTCACTCGACTCAGGTATAAATGATTACCAGCAAGGACTGGGGAGTAAAACCTGCAATAGACTAGCGTCCTGACCAGGGGATGATCTGGTGTTATTTGTCTGTTCAACGCTACAGAAACCGGGATAAGCTTTGGCTCTTTGGGTCTGTCAAGGCCTAAAAGGAACTTTTACTTTTTTTTCAAATTCAAATTCAAATACAAATGCAAAAACTTTATTTATAGTCGGTTTTTCTTAACGTATACATAAATGCTTTACATGAGGTATATAGATAAATCAAGTATATAGAAGTAAAAACATTCAAACTTATACATAATTATCACATTTATAAATAAAAATTGTAAGCTATGGTGGCTTTTAACCGGCTTATACTTATAGTAATAAACATGTTAATTTATATAAAATATATGTAAAAGTTTGGGCAATTAAAAACCACACATAAATCAAAGAAACGTATATCAAGAAGGGTAAAATTAAATCCTTAACAACAATGCGTAATTAAAATATGAATATATGAGCATTACAAAATATAAAAGTATTTTCATTAGGTA
>JAUEKT010281715.1:0-11624 GCA_031762655.1 Doris verrucosa | reverse complement strand
ATGAATACTTGTCTTATCGAGTGGGTGATAGCCGTTATATAACTGGTTTCTGTTACTTTTTGAACAAAACTGACGAATATATGCGGTTTTTTTGGTCTCCTGTAAAATGTTGATTCGATGAGTTACACGGTTTGGCATTTTCACCGACGATATGATTTTTGTGACCTTGAACA
The DNA here is from genome assembly GCA_031762655.1 of Doris verrucosa. Taxonomy (NCBI): domain Eukaryota; kingdom Metazoa; phylum Mollusca; class Gastropoda; order Nudibranchia; family Dorididae; genus Doris; species Doris verrucosa. The sequence goes on along the minus strand of JAUEKT010281715.1, from coordinate 11,451 downwards.
AATTTACAGCAAATCTGATTTTGACAAATTTTACAGTATTTATTCCTATAAAGAGCAAAGGACTTTTCATGTATTCAAAAGGTTGTAACACACTTGTGGGATTATCTAATAATCTTTGGTCAAGACAGGTAACACTTATAACTTGCGAATTTCTCATAGTATCTTGTGAATTTCTTCATTTTATGTAATTATGTCAGTTGAAATCATACACGGTACCTTCATAAAAGCTCCAGAGAATTATTATCTATGATAAACGTTATTAACTCTTAAAATACTGAATACTCTTATAATGCATTAAAAAAAATATGTACGAGCAAATAGAGACAGTCATGCTGATAAAAATTAAGAAATCTGGAAATGACCAACCCAAAAATCACCACAATACTGCATCCCCTTTGAGTGCCCACAGATAAAAGAAAAGTTGGTATACCACAAACACTGATATAAAAAATGTATTTTTCACTAGTAGAAACGTAATTCTAAAGTTGGTTTTACCCTCCTCAGTGAAAGACCTCAAATTCAATTTGCTTCTCTCCAAGAATAATATTCTTCTACAAAAAAAATAATCCATTTTTACTGACTTACCATCAGGTTTTCCAGCCACAAACTCCTTAAAAGGAATGTCAAATTCTTTTCCGGCTGCAATGCTTTCCTCTATGGTCAAAATTGGCTTGCGAATTTCAGCATAGTTTATCTTTACTTTTTTTGCTGCAGCAGATGCCCTGGCCTCTGTGTCTATTATGTGAATAATAAAGATCACGCAATATACTGTAATATGAGTCTTTCATCTCATCAATTTTTCAATTCAGTTTTCAAAAAGGTTTAAAAACCAGACAATCTTCTTAATCATACTGGTTACCACTTTATGCAAATAACACTAAATCCTGTATATTCAAAATATGTACAGTTGACTAGCTCCAAATGGTTTAACTCGTTGAATCCATATCACTAAAGCAGATTAAAAAGAAAAACAACTGGACAGAAATATAAGTTCACCTATACTCTCAGAAGGTAAGAATCAATTTTAAAACTTGTTTTGATGGAGAGAAATTGCCTATATAAAATGAGACACTCTACTTTGCTAGTAAAAACTAAATTCAACATTTTTATTCTAAATTTATCACTTGTCAGGGTGTTTAACTAGATGCCTACCTGCAAGAATCAAACCAACTGGTTGTCCAGCAAATTGAATTTCTTTGGTACCGAACAACTTGAAAAATAAGAAAACAAGAAACAACTCATCATATAAAACAAAACATAAAAAATGTAAAATGCTACTTTGATTCTGCATTCAATTCTGCATTCAGTTTATGACAAACTTTGATAAGATTTTGTTGCTATAACTAAAAGTAAAGATGGTACTTTATAATAAAATAATATCATGATATATTTGTTTTTCATTCCTTCTTAGATCATTGGTTAACATCAAAAATTACTTTTCTGTAAATGCAAATCAAATTAAAAGACCCTGAATCACAATACATGACATGTTAAAATGTACAAGATATCTTGGATTTCAAACTTTTGAAAGAAAAACATGAACATAGACGTCGCAATTCGATGCACAAAAAGGAATGAATTCACCGGTCCTGATGATATATAAGTGGGTTGTGCTGTATATAACAGAATGCTCTTGACAGTTTTGAAGCCATTTTGTGTTACATTTTACTCAATGGCTACAATAACATCTGCATTTCAGCACTTCTCTTCAATATAATCCTTTCCCCCTTTACCAGAGGATGTCCAACTTGCACACCTTGTAACTTAATATCGAAATAAACTCAAAATTCAGAAGTTTAAAAGCTTTATTTACAGTCGGTTTCAAAAGTACACAAATAGGTATTACATGAGGTATATGGATATAAATGTAGTATATGGGATTAACATCAAAATTTAAACCTACCTATCACCATATATTTCTACCAAGATTTGTTGAGAATCATTAACTTTGCGAAAATAGCCATCAAATAGCTCTACTTTAATTGGTTGGCCAATCAGAGAGCCTGTTTTAAGAAGATGAAAAGATGAAAATCCTTACTTTCAATATCTTGAATCAAATTAATGTATGTAAGTGTACCATAGGTCAGTGTGAGTTTATTCATGCTGTCGAAACTGCCACAAAATTCTGGTTGCCATGGAAATGGCTGCCATCTTGGATTTTTATAAACATATCTTGTTTCTTAAAAAAAAAAATCATTTGGTGAGATAAATCAAAAACTCTTTTTCCATTCAGTCATGATTGAATTATATCTTGTAGCTTACAATGTTTTAGAGCCTTGACCTTTTGTGGTGAGAAGATCAGGTACAGAAAAAAATGGCATAAATAAAATGGTTATAACAGGAATATTACAGGGGAGAGACACAGAAGAAAACGATGCATACAAATACATATGGACTGATGACCTGATGGTGGAGCAAATAGGTGGGAATCAATGGTATCATAAAAAATTGAATTGATTTACCTCTTGAGCCTCGCTGTCCACCAAATTAAATGCAGGCATGAAATTGTTCACTCCTTCCTCAGGGATGTCCTCAGCAGAAATAAATCGTAACACCCCAGGCATTTCCTGATGGGAAAAAAGGGGAAAATTGCTAGAAAAGAAAAGCATGATTGAAAATCATAGCGCTACGGAAAAATAAAGAAGTAATTAGTAATAATAATAATAATGATAATAATAATAATAATAATAATAATAATAATAATAATAATAATAATAAAAATAAAAATAATAATAATAATGCTGATGATAACAATAATGATAATAATAAAATAATAATAATGATCATAATAACAACAACAACAACAACAATAATAATAATAATAATAATAATAATAACATATACTAAAAATACTAAAACTAATAATATAATAATAATAATAATAATAATAATAATAATAATAATAATAATAATAATGATAACGATAATAATAATAATAATAATAATAATAATAATAATAATAACGATAATGATAATAATAATAATAATACACTATCCCGTTCCATTTTGTTGGGCAATCCTTTAACCATCTCCAACTTCTGAAACTATAAACTACTGGATTTGTTATTCATCACAGAGCAAGAGACACCAGTGGACAAGAACTTACAGATGATAATGCAATGGTCTACTCCGTTTTTAAACTGAAAATCTGAAAAGGCATTAAATTGATAGTTGCATCTATGACTTAGATTTGTGTTGAATATTGTCGTCCATATAAATATTAAGAAGTGTAGGCTTGGAAGGGATAAAACAGATTCTAAATGGGGCTGAAAATTGCACGAATGAAATGAGGGGAGTAGGGAACAGAGAGGAACATGATTCTACCGATGACAGTCTTTTAAAGCTGGTGATAAATCTTACAATAAAGTCATTATAATTTAATACGATGGCATGTATAATCATCCTCAGCATTTGAAATTTCTGCATGCAAGTTACCTTTACATAATATATAACCTAAGTATAATGGGATAAAGGCCAACAATGTCAAATCTTTGCAGCCTCCCATTTATTGGTGTCATATTGTGGTGGAAAAAAACAGGGTATCACAGGGTATCACTAACATTACTACAATGATGCAATAGACAGCCAATTTAATTCATGAAAAGACTGGGTCTTTTGTTGAGGAGACTGGGTGGGTTTGTGTATAAAAAGAGAGTTTCGCAAATTGCCTCTAAACTCTCCAAAAACATGAGCTGCAGCCAGGAAGAACCAATTCAATGAAAAACGTGTTTTTTTTTTAAGAAAGAAGGAAAAATAAAGAAAGACTTAGCCTCGAATGTCCACTTAGCTTCTGATTTATTATGAAAACAGACTGGAACAAACAAAGCATTTGTCACAGCTACGAAAGAATAGTGAAAGTGAACAAGATCAGCTAAATTTTCATGCTCGTGAAAGAAATGGAAGCACTGAGTAGAAAGTGAATCGGCTGTCACTCAGGTGACAAGCACAAGTTTGTGCAGTGTTCAATCAACACTTTCCCACCTCTATCCTGTAATTGAGACGTTTTCATTACTGAGAGAAACAGGAAAATGATTTGAGACACCTTCTAGTGACTTAAAACAGATGAATTGTATTGTTGTCTTGACAAAGGGACACACAGAAAGCAGTGTCTGGAAAATGATTGAAGGTCCTGCTCTTGTCAGCAACATTACTTGTTGTGATGTTTTTATATACTTTCCTCATTACACGCAGTTTTGATCTAAAAAAAGAAACAACTGTATTTAAGTCATATGCATATGATAAAGAAAATAATTATGTACACAAATTTGTAGAAAGTGCTTTAGAACATGGAAAACTAGTTTTTAATCACAATTTTCTTTTTAAATGTATGAAATGAAATTCAATCATAAAATTGTGTCAACAGGAGATTAAGAAAAAGACGAAGTATAAACAACATCTTATTTACGCTGTGAAGAAAAGGTGTTTTTAATACCATATTAGTTGAAACCACAAGCAACAGTAAAACCATTTTTTTATGTCTACTTTGGATGAATTTCTTTAAAAAATCATATCATTACACAACAAGAAGTTAATGACAGTTGTTAAAAGATACATGTAAAAACCAAGTCGTCGTTTGTTTTCAACATAGATTTATGATAAACTGCCCATCATGGAATTGATTATAAAACAACAAGACAAGATCAGTTGACTTCGCAATATCATGAAATTGGACCCAAGGACTTCTATGTACATAAAACGTAAATAGCAAGAATGATCTTTAAAACATTTATCAATAAAAGGAAAAATACAACTAAATCAAAAAGGGTGATTTAACATTATGATTAATAAATTACAAATTACAATAGCAAAATTAGTTAAATCACAATTACAACAACGACTAGACGGATAAAAGGAATGTAGGCTTGCGAAAGTTTTTTCTCTTGTGATGACTTCGACCTGAAGTCTGTTGGGGCTTTTTCCTTTTTTCTGTTGCACTAGTGTTATCAGACACCAACAAGTCGCTGGATTCCCAGATTCACTAGATAATGAGGTTCTAGTTTCGAACCTTTGCAAGCTACTTCCAGCATGTGGAGAGATGTTTAACATAAATTGCTATTGCTTGACTAAGGTACAGATGAGTCTAATCATTGGGGTAGGAATATTGCCTGTGTTGTTTACACCCTGTGTGTTCATTTGCCTGCAAGACAGCCATAACAGTTTTCCAGCTCTGCTTTTTTCACTCTTCCTCTGTAAAAAATTCCTTGCATGTCCTGGCTCCAGGGTTTCTTTGCCCGTTTTACAAGTCTTCGAAGTAATCTGCATGTTTTATGTCTCCCACTGATTAAGACAAAGATCTTTTATCTTGACTCTTTATTATGATGTCACATAGTCATATATTTTTGTTCTTGCTGTCATATTGACTTCCAAAAGATCAATCTAATTGATTAAAGACTCAAACAACTTATCTCACACATGGTTCTTTTTGTTTTAAAAATGGCTCAAATATTCTTTCCTACCGGGTATTTTGTTTTTATCCCATTTAGTAATAGCCTAAAAATATACAAAACTGAAAAGTATCTTTCTTTCCTAAAAAAAAAAAAAAAAGCATTTTAATGAATCCATCACCGACCAACCCATCATGACCAAAAAGACCAGCAATCCCTTTTCCAAAGTGAGTAATGATAAGTCTCTGATGCAACCATTGATACATGGGACAATAACATTATAGGCACAAACGTTACAAAACCCGATATAAATGTATATATAACACAACATGTTGGATGAGTCAATTACAGCACCATGAGTGTCTAGGCTCATTCATGTCTAAGATAATATCAAATTATTGAACCACAGTATGAACAACAATCTTGCATTCAATGATACATGGCACGCAGGACTAGGTTCATTTCTAGAGACACCTGTAGCTTGTTACCGACCCTTCAATCCAGCATAGCAATATTAACTTCATGCCTACTCAAACATTCAACTATTAGCTCACACAGCATACACCTGACTACCAAAAAAGATGCACACAACGTCCGAGCCCATGGCAACTTTTATCTTTAGTATTGCAACATCCGTTTCCCATATGACTAGGCTTGGTATAAGTAAACGACCAAAACTGGTGAAAAAAAAAAAGAGAGAGAGTGGGATGTGCTATACAGAAAAGAGGGCAAAGAAAAAAAAGAAAACAAAAAACAAACTGAAAAAAGTCAGGCAAAGCATGTATAGGGGGAACAATGTGTAAGAATAACATAAAATTGACATTATCCATGAGTAAATAATGACACATAGTTTAGTAGGACATAAAGAAAGAGTGGGGAAGATTAATAAAAATGGCAAAAATGGCTGACATGAATGCCTATAAGTCATAAGCATATATTATGCATTAAGTTTACCGGGTCCTTCGACTTCAGGAGGTATGGGTAGATGACATCATAGGTTTCAAAGACGCCTGTGCTTCTTGATTGACCTATGACCTCTGCGATCTTCAAAATCTAGAGATGTGACATAAGGACAAAGTCGGACGATAAGTGGGGAAATTAAAAATGGCAATGAAACGCTGAGCTTTAAATCGCATGCCAGACACGCCCAGTAGACTTACTACTATGTAAAAGAGAAAAACAAAATGAATGAGTTGTGATAAAAGAATTATGTGAAGGATATGGGAAGACAGGAATCTTATGATTACGTGTAACACTCATTTTTTCCCCCTTTTTTATCCGCGTTCATTATGGACATTAAAAATCTACTTTTCTCTAGTACAAGTTAGAGAAACACCAATCATGGCTTGAAATATTTTTGAAACTTTGGTGTATATTATTTATAAATCTTTACAAATGTTGAATTTGTACTCTTTCATAAAAAACATCTAGTGATAGATCTATTTCATCCTAGAGCAAAGGCTCAATCAGGAAAACCAAATCAGATTTCTAAAGTGATGAGCATGAAAAGAAAATTTACATGATGGTGATGACAAGAATAGCATCTTAATTTCCATATGTACTCCTGTGTATGACAAAATTTGGAATTCAAAAAGAGAACAAGCAAAACAAAATGAAGCAGCCACAGAAAAGAATAATATTTTCTGTAAATGGAAAGAGCTCTTGAGCCCTGGAAAAAAACCCAACCTGTAACATACACTTGTCACATCAAAGATGAAATAAATGAACAAAATCTTCAATTAAAATAGTATGCATGCAGAGAGTGAGTCTGACAAATGAGTTACTGTTTTTAAAACAAGATCCAATAAAGGCAAAGTCAAATAGCTCACAAGTGATACATGTAGTCATAAACGTTTCTTTTCACACATCTTAGCATGTTTGGCATCATTTCTCTCCTATCTTAAACCTTGTTGAACTGGAACATTAAAAGGAGCAAAAAATATTTCAATTTTCTCATAACCATTTGAATAATGGCTTGTGTAAAAAGCACTGCTCTCCTCTCTTCAGAGGATGCAATGGGCTTGCTTTTGAATTACACGGATAAGGAATATGTTTTGTTTCAATTTTTTACCAAAAGTAACTTATGATCTCTACTCATTGTTTTACTTGTTTCAGTTGTCAAAGTATTAATCATTTAGGGATTTTTCTAAAGAAAGGAGAAAGTTATTCCATTTCCCTCACCTATGGTTTTGAAAAAAAAAAAAAAAAATCAAAACAAAAAACAAAACAAAAACAAATACAGTTATTATTCAGATGGGATTATCAAAATGTTATCATAAACCGTCAGAATGATTAAACCTCACATACACACACTCTCTCAAAGAGTTGTAGGAAAGAAATAAACTCAGTGTATATAAAACGGAAAATAAATGGAAAAAAATATGACATAGAAGAGCAAAACCAAACAAGTTAAAAATTATAACAAATAAAGCCAAAACAAAGAAAACCAATCCATTTATTCGCCTGATATTGTCAGTGAAAGAAAGATGATAGTACCGCTATAGGGCTATCTTCCTGGCTGAATTCCTTAAGTATTTAGTGCGACTTAAGCCTAGAAGGTAGCCCCATGTCAGTATATAAATTAACTTTTGAGAGTATTTCATAAATAAAGTAAATGAAAAAAAAAATACAAATGATTCAAGCCGCAAAATAAAAAAGAAAGAAGATTTGTCTTCATCAATTTTTTGGGACTTCAATCATAAATTTGCCGTTGCCAGCTAAGAGGGAGAAAAAAAAGTCAACAGTACCTCATCTTCTTGAGACTGAAATAGTGTGGAAATATGAGGCAAAGGTTAGGATATCATGCAACACTAGTGCCGACACAGCAAGCTCTCACGAGCAAATGTGTAAAGCCTTACAACCATGTTCAAAAATACTCGGGTAACAATATTTCCACTTAAACAACATTGCCTCTCTTTACAAAACATACATGCAGGTCTAGTAACAGTGAAGCCTTTGGTAAAGCTTTAAATTTAAGCCAGTCTGTAAGGGGCACAAGGTTTTTACATTTTACTCAAAGAACCAAAATTCAACAATAAACTATAAAAACCCCAAAAACTCTTTGAAATAAAAAAAAAAGAAAGAAAATAAAAAAAGGCAATCATCAACCCTAGCTTCTCTCGTCTAAAGACAATCATACCACCTACCCTCCTTGAGAGAAAAAATAAGAAAAAATGAGTGAGCATTAAGTTGAGAAGATTTCTTAATTTAGCAGGAAAAGGAATAAAGTACTAGACCTTCTTATTCTTCCTCTTTACTTTAAATATAAACAATAAATACCCTTCTTAAGAAAATCTCTTGCAGCAACACCACTTTTGTCTCAGTTTGATTTTTCTTCCATAATTCATCATTGATAACAGGTACTAGCATCAGTGACATTAAATAAAGAGTCACGCTATTGCATGTTATCAATGACTATTTGTAAGCAGCTAACAAAGAGACTCTTTCAGAAACTCATGAAATAAAAAAAATTATCCAGAAGAAAAGATAGAAAATGAAGCAAGCACTGCACACAAGGCAAAGAAAGTATCAATGCCTGTTACCAGCATTGAGTTTTCAATGTCATGTCATGTCTATATTTCAATTTTAGCTTTTCTTAGCATGTTTTTGTGAAAATGAAAATATTTCAGTTATGGTGCTTATATTTTGTGATCATAATGCTACAGATACTCACCCTTTCTTCCTCTGACTGCTCCTGACCATCCCCCCCATCTTGACGTTTCTTGTTTTCGTCTCTCTTGGCTTTGAGCCAGGCCTGGAAAGACTTTTCGTTGTCTTCGTGACGCTGTCTCGACTCTTCTTGCTTCCGCCTGTCCCGCTCTTTCCGCTCCTCCTCCGCCCTCCTGGCGTGCTCCCTGGCCTGCTCCTTCTGCTCCGGTGACATGGCGTATGGGGAAGTGTAGCTGAAGTAGTTGAGGGACGTGTTGGACCCCGTCGAGTGAGTTGCTGATTTCGGTCGGGGCGATGATGCTGGCCGCACATTTCGCCTTGGACCGGTGGTGGCGGTGTTTGGTCTAGGTCTGGTCGGCGGCTTTGGAACGACTTCATCTGCCTGCTGCGAGCTGCTACTACCACCGCCTTTAGAATTTGTTTCAGAGCTCTTCTGCTGTGTGCTATCTGCGTCGTCAGATTTTCCCTTCACCTCCTCATCCTCGGGCATCAGCATGGCTCTCTCCGACGCCGTCAACTCGTCCGCGTGTAGCACCTCAAAATTACCTTCTCTTTCCACTACAAATTGTTTATCGCTTTTATCTTGACTCTTTGAATCGTCGTCATTTTCGTTGTTGTTGGTTTTTCCACTTCCTGCATCGGGGTAACTCAACGCCGTGTCAGGTTTGGGCTCTGCCCCGTGAGGTTGGACGTCCCCTCTGGCGCTGTTTGGTTGAGATTCGTCGTCACTGAAGTCGGGCGGAGGAGCGACTAAATCAACGATTTCCGGTTTGAAGCCCACTTTTAACTCTCTGTCTCCCTCGACAGGCGTTGGTTCGTTGGCCAGCTCTGCATTCAGTTGCTCCAGGCGACCCTTGACGTTGTATTCTGGAGGATCCTCAGCTAGGAATGCACACATAAGATAAAATGACATGAATAGATGGTGACACAAAGATTAATATCTCACTATTCATAAAATCCTTCGTGTGTTTCTCATTTCATTCATTCTTACATTGATACTCATTGAACATGTATATCACTGAGGCCATGCATTTTAATGTAAGTGAAAAAATTACCATTTTCAGGTTTAGACCCTACTCTATATGCAATTTTATACAGTGGATAGAATAGCAGCGTCCAAATATGTTTCTATGTGAAGTACTTTTATCAAAATTTCGAAATGATCTGACTATTTTTAGTTAAGTTTTTTCAGTCTCCTGAAAAGTTGTAAAACATTACTTTTACGTGAAAAGTGCACAGCACAAAGATATTTATTTATCAAATGAAAGTCTATTTCCTACAATGTGTTTCCAGTATACAACAATTACCTATACTTTGCGTAATTAAAGCTGGAAATAAAAAATCAAACTCTTTATAGATCTTGTCCTTTGGATAAGAATCAAAACTACACTCAATTTGTAATATCTCCTCAAGTGTGAAAGGGCGCAGGAGGCTAAGAAACAAAAGGAATCAACTAAAAATGTTTGTACCCAATAAATCACTGTCTTCCTGTTTCTGCACCATGAGTTCCATCATGGCTCGCTTCTGGTCTTCCGTAAAGTTGTATGCGTCAGCGTCCATTTCAGAGTCGTTGTCGGAGGCCTCGTCATGGGGCTTGTCCTTCCCTGGACTTTCGACAATCTGTTCATCTTTTTCAACTCCTGTCGGGGAGCTGACTCGAAGGGCCGGTTCATTTTGCTCATTGACTTCTAAGATTTCCTGTTGAAGAATACAGAAAAAGAGGAAAATGTTTTTTGATTTTGTTTACAGAAAAGAAAAGGAAAGATTCTAGACTGATCTCGTCATTTATGTTCAACATATAGCCTATTTACTGTGGGTTTAAAAATGAGAGCTCAGTAAAACATGATATCAAGAACAATTTAAAAAGCTATACTAAAATGTTATAGCACAATCATTGGATAGCTAATGATTCTTGTTCTTATGATCTCTTCATTAAGTCTTGTTTTATTCATACACTTCATTAGTCCCTTATTTTTTGCATAAACCAATTTCATTTAAACATTCATGAAAAACGTACATGGGATGGGTACATGCATTTAACAAACATTAAAAAAAAACCCAATTCATTTCAGGTTGAGGGCCTCGTAAAGTTGGAAGTAATCAATCTCTTTATTCATATTCATAACAAAACTGCACAAAGATAATACACAGTTCAAAGATTTAAGGCATTCCGCATCTCACAGTCAGCAGATACTGACTTGTGAGATTGTAAAACTCAGTTTATCAGCCTACCCATCAGACCTTGCTTGGAAAAAAAACAACCCATGTTCTTTTAGCTGCATCGGTCCTCAAAGGCTCAAGTTTGTAAGAAGGCAAATGGCATTTTGGCATTCCTTAAACGCAACACATCAAAGTGCTCAAGGTCAGTAAAGGAAACATGCTACAAAACCCTTGTAAA
>JAUEKT010281605.1:0-11625 GCA_031762655.1 Doris verrucosa | reverse complement strand
TTGGGTTATATGAAAGGTAGTGTAGCAATGTTTGCCGATAAAACTATGCGTCATGAAAAAGATGTCTCAATCAAACAGCGAAGTCGGCAAACGAGTTTTAAAAACAACATTGTACATTCTGACGTTGTTGGGACGTGCCTTGTTGCATGAACGCATCGTACAGGTATCGCTTTGAGTTACATTTCATGGAGGTCTAGCCACGCCCCCTATTTCCGCCATTTTGAAAACCCCGAAATAACGACACCCCTGAATAACGACATAATTTTCCGGTTCCAAACGATGTCGTTATCCAGGGGTTGCACTGTAATTGAATTCCATGGGAATAGATGACAGTAATTGACAGCTTTGAATCAAAGCCAAACAGGCCTTAGCGATTACTCTTCATACCAACCACTTGTGCCAATGGTCGCTTGGATGTGACACCTTTTGGGTTTTTCCTTTATTATGATTGCATAGCTGTAAAGTAAGTAAAGCTGACCATTTATATAGCGACTACTGCTAGCATTACCCTAGGCGCTTTACAATCACATTTTACTCCCCGGGCCAACAGCAACACAGAACACAGAAGTCGAGACTTGCAGCCAGTTAGGCGTGATACAAGTTTGTAGTCAAAGACAGCGCTGCATTTAATGGCCAGGTATTCATTACACATGAATGGGGTGAAGCAATTTGAGTTATTTTCTTGCTCAAGGAAAATACATGATTGTCGTGGCTGGGATTTGAGCCCGGTAGGCTGCCCTTCAGTCACCAGTCCAACGCTCTAACCACTCAGGCACAGTGTCTGTCACCTATCCAACAGTCATGGTCAGTCATTTTGTGTGATAATATGGCCATCTTTTCTGAATATGACTGCCACAAGAGAAAAGTTGCCTGCCACTGGTTTTAACGTCAGAAAACTCACCTGCTTACACTCTTTAAAAAAAAAAAAGTGGCACATACTAAGCTTGCAATAACTTCTGCTATAGTTCACTGATCTCAAAGAAATTTCATACGCTTGAACACATTACGTTGAAAGTTGAGTTTGTGCCATTTTAAAGGAAGAGGGTGATTTTGAGAGCTACGCAAAAAAACTCACTTTGAATTTGTAAATAATGGACATGGATAAAATGCCATCCTCCCACTAATTTTTTTGCTAAAATTGATTTGTTCATTTGTAGTTAAGCAAATAAAAAAACCTGTTAAGTTCCTTCTAGGTCTTGACAGACCCAAAGAGCCGAAGCTTATCCCAGTTTCTATAGCATTAAACGGAACAGGTGATACGAGATCATCCCATGGACAGGACACTAGTCTATCGCAAGTTTTACTCCCCAGCCCTGGCTGGGGCTCATTTACACCTGAGTCGAGTGAAGCAATTGGAGTAAATTTTCTTGCTCAAGGAAAATACTTGATGGTTTTCAAGAGATATCCAAAACTCTATCAAAATTATTGTCTACCAAGATGACCATGTCCTAAAATACTTTTTGTTTTAGGCAAATTTTGACCAGGGATTCTGATTGGTGCGTGGGCAGTCATTTCCCAATTGTGCATTTGTTGCAAGTCTAGAGATCAGTTCTGTGAGGACTTTATCATGGTATTTTGGAGTTTTCCACATATAAACAGTTCATTTTGCCAACAATACTGAAAGTGAAACGAAGAATCTCAATGAATGCCTGTAAAAACCGCTTTCTTGGAGATTTTTAATTAGCAATCACTCAGAGATGCTTAGGGGACCTGGAGGTTACATTCTGTCGTTTGAGGCTTTTTTTTCGCCAGTTTAGTCGTAACAGCACAAGTCACCTTTGTTTGGCTGTAAAAATAATGCATGTTGGAATGTTAGAAGTCAATATCCGCAAAATCTTCTCCAGGAATCAATTAGACAACTGAAAATTTCAAGGACAATTTTCTGACGTAATTGTATTGATCTACAATAATTTCATTTTCCTAATTGGCTATCTAATGAAAATCTTGTGGTATAATACACTTGCCTCTATGTGCTCATAACTAATTTCACCCGATAAAATTGAGTGATAGGATAAAATTCTATTCTTGCCTGCTCATTTGCATCTTGAAATGAATTTTTTGTGTTTCTCTGAAAATCCCATTTTTTCTCAAAATTTTGGTTATTTTACAGCTTTCAATGTGTCATACTCAAGTATTATAGTCTTCCCATTGGTGAAATTGATAATGTATGAAATTTCATTGAGACCAGTGGAACACAGCAGAAATTATTGCAAATTGATTATTGAGTGGGTTCTGCTTTTCTTAGACACCCTGTACAATTAGATGGTACAAGTCACAGATTACAGTGAAAAACGTATAGTGGTAGGCTTATTATAGTTGTGGCCATGCCGTCATATGATATGTAAATAAGAGACGAAGAGGGCAGAAGAAGAACACCCACACCAGCCACTCACCAACACTCATCAGTAATGACATTGACAAACATAACAATAACAAAAGGAGCCACAAATTGTATTTCATCGTAAATTTATTCGATATTACTATCATTACTACCAGCGTCAGCTAGAGAAGAAAAACATGTTTTATTAAACCATAGCACAGCACATGGAAGAAAGTCAACCTGGTGTAAAAGAAGAGCGATGAAAATAAAGCTACAGACTCAACAATGGTTAGAAGACAAAATCACAGAATAAACGGGACAAGGGGGATTGAAAAAAAGCAAAATAAAAAATTGCAGTCTTCTTGGTGTAAAATGTGAATGAATGTTTGAAAAACTAAAACTGATGAATAGACATGTTTGCAAAAAGGTTTTTTTCTTCCTTAGTCTGCACATTTTGCTCTCATTTCTTCTCTTTTGAACTAAAGTAATACCGAAACTAACAAAAATCTAGTCACGCAGCGATGTAAGAAGAAAAAGGGATACATTGCTGTCTCTCCATCTTGTTGGTGCTTTTTTTATTATTGACTTGCATGTAAATAAGAAGAAAACATGTAAATTAAAGCAATCTAATAATTTCTTTATTCTTGTAATCTTGCATGCCGCTATTTTAATCTACAGTAGAAAATTTATTCTAGAAAAAAAACAACATAAGTATGAAATATAAAACTTAAGAACACCAGCTTACAAGTGATTATGAAGTAAAAAAAAATTGTGCTTTCTTCACATTCTCAAGGAAAACAATTTAGTCAGCTGTTATAAGATTTACAAGATTGGTACTTTTGTCTTTCATTCAGCACAGACATACTTTTTTCTGTTTCTTCCATAATTGAAAAGTGATATAAGACATGGTCAATTTAATACATTTTTCACAGCAATCTTTAAAAATATTCATACACAGAGTGATTAAACATTTTCAAATAATTACTGGCCGTATAATTATGAGTTTTTGAGTATAATGAGGGTAATGAGTAATATAAAAAATCAGTGTGCTGTAAAAATTCCAAAATTGGTAGATTCTTTCACAAATGTAGTATATCTGGTTATAAAATGATAGTCTCACAATTTGAGATAAGAAATTGAATCAAGTGGTCAACATTCAAAAGTCAATCATTTAGCAAATCAGGCACGTACAATATGAATGGCATGTCTACTTGGACTCATGCATATTTGAAATTCAATGAAACCACTCATCACAGTATGAGCAAGACCCATCTTCACAACCTGAAATCAAATAGAATTTCAAACATGTGAAATGGAGTACGGTTCTCAAATAATTGTATTTGAAATAATGTCCATGTTTCATGTCACATTCAAGGACAGATTAACGATGTAAGCTCTT
This sequence comes from Doris verrucosa, assembly GCA_031762655.1. NCBI lineage: Eukaryota > Metazoa > Mollusca > Gastropoda > Nudibranchia > Dorididae > Doris > Doris verrucosa. The sequence continues at coordinate 7,906 of JAUEKT010281605.1, read as the reverse complement.
CACTTGATATTCAGAGACAAATTGACAATATGCTGTCTACTTCACATTTAGAAATGAATTGTCTTAAATGGAAAAAAAAAAAAAGACGTATATGTACTGAACCGTTTAATGAGAGGGATCCAATTTCTCTTTCAAACATTATCATCTCTTGACTCGAGTCACATTCGTATCATCACAGAGATATGTCACAGTTGTCACCAAGTGAGGAATGAGCAGCTTTTAATTAGTGATATTCATTGCTTTCTGAAAACTGTGGCAATCTTTGTCAAATCAAACTTAAAGTACCAATAACACCTGAGATCATTTTTCTCTCCCGCAATCTACACATTTAAAAACTATAATTACGGTATATATATATTGTACACGACATGAAGCGTAGAATTCTATTTCAATTTTCCTCACCAAATAAGCACCGTGTAAGCCTTTTTTCAAAATATTCTTATGCATTGATGTAAAAAGTAATGTATCATGATCTACACATACAAAAAAAATTGATGAGCAAATTGTGATTAGAAAAAAACCTCATACATATCCAGAAATTTTTTTTTTGCAAGTTGGTGTTTTTTGGGCGGTTGCTTCTTAGCACACAGACGAAAGCTATGAATGTGATGATAGAAGAACGATTTAATCTCAAAATATATGGCTTTTCATTATAAGAACTGGGGGTATGGATCTCAAGTTTAAGACATTACTTTCCTTTAAATGATTTGTTTTCCCGACATTAAAGGCAAGAGATAATCTGTCTCATTAATGCACTCAGATTGGTCAATAGGCAAGCCTTTGAAAATATAAAGAGACAATCTCAAGGCATGCAAAATCAACAAGAATCATAATTACATATATATTATCTTTAAATGAAAACAAGATAAGATAAATATCTGGAATTGCTTGACAGTAAATGCTTGATTTATGGTAATAGTAATATGAAAACAGTTGTCGTAAAAGATATTATAGGGGTCCGGTAAATGGAAGCGATTACAACAGAAACAGTGAACAAGCAGTGTGAAGATTTCCCCAATTCCCCCCCGAGGAATGACAGGGTCATAGTCGTACATTTCTCCTTGCCAGGTATCTTTCTAAATAAAAGTACACCAGCCATCCGCATTTCCCGAGTTTTACCCGTTTATAACTTCAAGGGGTCATTTACCATCAATGCCCCTTTATTTATTTTAAGGAAGAACACACAGCTAATTAAATGTTAAATTAAAGAAATTCAAGAAAATAAAATGCATTCCACTTGTGAACACATCAGAAACACCAACCTTATTTAAGTCCTCTTTCTTTTCTTACACTTCAAAAGTAACAAAACATTCAGTGAGTCAACATGGAATTTGACAATCCCACTTAAATCGACATCCATACTATGTGTCAGAATTGTCAACATTAAGTAACCTAGATCAGTCGACTGAAATATTGCTGGGAAACCACTAAGATTCACAACACTTATGAAACACTACCAATCTCCAAAAAATGGCTCCGTTAAGCGTAAAACATCAGTTTATGATTAGCAATTCATCAACCCTTTGAATTAAATTCTTAATCTTTCTGAGAGTTCTTACTGATTAAATTTTTCATTAACACTTCAAATTCGCCGTCTTTTCGAAGCTTATCCCTCTTTTTTTAGGCTTTTGTCTTAATTTTGAATTCTCAGTCTTTCAGAAACTTATTCCTTTATTGTAGTCTTTCGTCATCACTTTGAATTCTCAGTCTTTCCGAAAATTATCCCTTTTTTTTAAGTCTTTTGTCATAATTTTTAATTGTCAGTCTTTCTGCGACTTATCCTTTTTTTTAGCCTTTTGTCATCACTTTGAATTTTCAGTCTTTCAGAAACTTATCTCTCTCTTTTCTTTTTTTTTTTGCCTTTTATCAACACTCTGAATTCTCTGTCTTTCCGAAACTTATCCCTTTCATTTTTCTGCATCTAATGCATTATTATATATTCATTAAATACACCGACTTTCTGCTTTAGTGACATAACATCATAATACTGAAAATGGGTTGTACTGCACAATCATATTCATAAACACAAACTCACATCGCGACAGTGTCATTCCAGGGCTGAGATTTGTGGTTGGCAGTGTTACAGTAAAAGTCAACAATGCGGAATTGTGAGTATCGTATCTAATGATAGATTGTAGAGATAGAGAGTAATAGTAATACCCATTGGCAGGTGAATGAGATCAGCCTTATCTGTGCATGGAGAGTATTTCAAAATATAGCTAAATTCAACACAACATTTTTTTTAATTTTTACATTTACGTAGATTCTATCACATCTTATTTAAACAATTGAGCAACAGACATCAAACTAATTATCTCACTTTGAAAAGAAAAGGAAACAACTGAAAGTACCTTGTGGGGTGAAAGGCAGGGGAGAGGGGTAAAGAGCACACCATGAAACAAATTTCAGCTCTTCTGATTCTACTCAAGACTAGGACGAGGAAGCGGAAACCAATCTAAAAGATGTTGGAAAAAACACATCACTAGCTAATTAATAATATTTTCTCAGCAGCACACGAGAACTTTTTTCATGAAATATGAAAGAGAAGCAATCTCCTAAGAGACATAGGGGGAAAAAACTTTAAAAGACAACAAAAGAAAGATTTGCAAGTGACCATAGTTACAGTATATTACATATACAATTTTTGATAGCAAGTGGGAGGTTATAGATTGTTTTGTAGCAAGAAATTAATAATATTCCAACTTATACAAATGTTCATATTACCCTCCAACAATTAGTGACAGCCTCCATTAAAGTCATTGAATGAAAAACAATCCATTCTCTTGAAAGGAAATAACCAAATTAGCACTGTCATAATTCAGCAAATTTGCCCTATTTTTAAGCATGACAGTAGCTTATGACACAATCATAGGCAAAAATGTGAAAAAAAATCTTTAAAAATTGGGCAAAGTTGTCAAATTTGTGACAGTGCTGAACTGGCTTTAGTTGACTGTAGTAAGAGGAAAAGCAGAGTAAGAAGAAGCACACAATTGAAACTTGTCACACTAGGAAAACTTATCATGAGAGTGAATCTCAAGATGAATCATGAGACATAGCAAAATGAAAGAAAGATGTAAAATGAAGGAAGGACGTAGGAGCTACCAGTATCACCCTTAGAGAGAGTCCATCAAAATTGTATTAAATCGGGGGGAAAAAGGCAATAACTTTCTTGTATATTATATCATAAATCTGACATCACATAAACCAATCTCCTTTCATCATAAGTAAACCAACTTCACCAATAAAACAAAAAGAACTCAGCATCTCTTGTATCACATTCGCTAAAAAAAACCAACAACACAGCAGAAACAGTTCTATTTTTCTCTTCTTCTTCTTCTTCTTCTTCTTCTTCTTCTTCTTCTTCTTCTTCTTCTTCTTCTTCTTCTGCAAGAACAATACGATTTCCACAAAAAAGACAGCCTCAAAAAAAGCCCAACAAACAAAACAAGGTCACACAGTTCACTTCACTTAACCAACCTCATGAATAAAACAAAAAGAACTCAGCATCTCTTGTATCACATCCCCTAAAAAAAGCACAACAAAAACACAACAGGAACAATTCTATTTTTCTCTTCTTCTTCTTTTTATGCAAAGAAATCCTTTAAAACAATACAATTTCCACAAAAAGAACGGACTCTAAAAAAAAAGCCTAAACAAAACAAGGTCATGCGGTTCACTTCACTCGACTTTAACCAATAAATAGTCCCCATCCAACTTCATGTCTCTTGAAGCGGCCCCCAAAAAAGCCCAACAAACAAAACAAGGTCACACGGTTCATTCACTTCACTCGATTTCGACCAACAAGGTCACACAAGGTCACGCGCTTCATTCACTTCATTCGATTTCGACCAACAAATCGTCTCCTTCCAACTTCATGTCCTTGGAAGCGGCGATGAGCTTGACGACCCCACCCACGGGCGCGGCCACCACCATCTCCATCTTCATGGCGCTGAGCACGCACAGGGGCTGGCCCTTCTCCACCGTGTCGCCCTCCTTGACCTTGATGTCAATGACCGTGCCTGGCATGGGGGCGCCCACCGAGCCAATCACGCTGGACACGGCCTTGGGATGGATGTGCATGTCCTGGGGTGAGGGGGGGGGGGGATGAATGGGAAGGCTTTATAAATCTTATCATTTGGGCCATAGAAAAGCAGCAACTGAGCACACCCCTTTTAAATATAAATTGTGATAAGTTATGCATGCATACACCCTTTGTCTCCTGTTTTTATTTATGCTTTTTCTCAACAAAGGGTCATATTGGTAAATTGCATTTTAAAAGTATGAGCTGGAGCTCTTACTCATTTTATTGGGTTATCCAACTAAGTGGAAGAAGAAGAGAGCATGGAGAACTATTCCAAGCATGCTGCGTGTGTGGTTAAAATTGGAGCAATGGTGGACCCATCCACAACCCCACCTCTTTGTGGTATCACAAACAATAATGGCCGCCAGTGATGCTAGATTTTCTAGATCTTGATCTAGGTAAACCCTTTGGATCTCTCAATTTGAGTTTCATGTGCTGACGGCTCATCATAGCTTGACAGACCGAAAGGGACGGAGCTTATCGCGGTTAAGCAGAACAGATGATACCAGGTCATCCTCTGGACAGGACACTAGTCTATAGCAGGTTTTACTCTCCAGCCCTTCCTGGTACTCATTTTCACCTGAGTCAAGTGAAGCAATTGTAGTAAATTTTCTTGTTCAAGGGAAATACACGATGGTCACGGATGGGATTCGAACCCTCAACCTCTCGGTCAGTAGTCTGACGCCCAAACCACTCAGCCATCATGCCTGCCTGTGCTGGAATAGGGACTACACTACATCACCACCTGGAAATACTACTACCGTAAGTCAGTCAGTCTCCATTTTGACTTATGGCAGTAGTATTTCCGGGCGGAAATATAGCTTTTCTTTATTTTTATCTTCATATGCAAAACACCTGGATTTCGTTAATGTTGTTGTGCTTTTATGATCTGATTCTACTCATGTCCATAGCTTAAGAAGCACAAAGTGAAGTCTGATTATTCGAATCTTGAAGGCTTGTAATCTTCTACACCGAGACCCAGCTAAAATGGTTGAGCGGTTAAGACTTTTAAATGCTAAATTTACATTCAGATGCTCAGCTGTACTGTCAATATGCAACACAAACAGCATAATGAAACAGCGGCTCTCTGTGTGCTGCAGTATAATTCCTATCATTCACGTACACACTTGCTTATTCTAAAAATTAACAGTTAAAAACGTACTCTAGTTTTACCTATCTACAAGGAAACACAAAGACAAAAAAAAAAAAGAACTTAGAAATCAGGAAGGTAAAGATGAAAGATTTACCAGCAGCGTCCTGACCAAATATACTCTTTAAAAAAAGGTTAAATACCAGATGCATACCCACGTGCCAAATAGTAACCAGAACACTCTTGGCTCAGATTGTTCGCGGCGTACATGCAAATGAAAGTCCTATTACAGCACTTGGTGCAAACCTTTCATGCGATGTGAAAGTGATTACATTGGCTGAAATCGCTTTCTGAGTTTTTTGACAAATTTTCTAAACACTGTATCTTGGTTTGCTGATGGTACTTAATTTTTTTTTTTAAGAGTATAGAAATGTATACAATGATTCCACAAATACTGATGGGGCCACGAGATGGTTACCTTTTGAGCTTCCAGATCTCTGATTCTGACAGTTCGCAGCTGGCCGTTGACTTCAAAGAAGACTTCCCGGCAACCCGACTCGTCCAAGTCACCCACGGCCAACGTGTTGATGTTGAGATTCTTGCCCTTCTCAAGGTGGACCTGTCAAAAAGGGCGTGTTAAATCAATGCAAATGAAATTAGAATCTGCAAACTGAAAATTAGTAAGGAGAATTATGTTCTACCCTCACACAATCAAAATCTCGCAAACAAATTGTGTTTTCCTTCCTACTCAAATAATCAAAATTCTGTTTGTAATGTTGCGATTATTACTAGGCCGCTTTCATGACAAAAGCGTTCTTTTGCATAGGCGCAGATCTGTTCCCGTTCGGTGCCTTGTCTTTCCTCACTGGGGCTTCTTTACCCTATTTTTGAGTTTAAAACATGCTCATGTATGTTTTAATAACAATGAATAAGATTTTTTCAATCTGTATTCAGTTACCCCTTGCGCGCTCTGGTTTAAATGAGTTTTCAGTATATTCTTTATGATTTAATAGAATCAATTTCTGCTCCGCTGTTGCCTCAATGTTTGGTCCCTGAATTCAGAAATTGCATCAAATTTTGAGTCAAACGTTATGAATGTATTGGCTTTGAAAAGTCAGGTCAAGTTATGCCCAGTGATGTCACACTTCGACTGCCTGTGAAGTCTTTATCAGTAGTGCGAAAGTGTCTGTTACATACAGCAAAGGTAATATATGGGAATTCTGCTTTCGCTTTTTTAGATCGGCGCCTATATGAAAAACACTTTTGCCATGAAAGCACCCTTACCCAGTACAACCCATGCTTCTCAAACATATACCCTGTGATTACACACAATCCCCAAATTCACTGTCCAATTCCTTTTGTTTGACAGCCTTTTTTTTTCAAAACACCGCTAAATGGAAGGAGAAAACCATTACCAATTTAGTTACTACAAAGTCTAAATTTGAAGGAAACGGTTAAGTTTGATATTTATACGCTCAATATGATAGAGAGGTATAGTTCAAAGATTTAATTCATGATGTAATTCATGAATACCTAAAATTGTTTACACACATAAGAAAAATCAACCTCTATTTAATCAAAAGTTTTACTTACTTTCATCCTGCATAAAGAAAGTTTCAATCAAAATGTAAAATTTCAAAGACTGAAACTTCAACTATTTCTGTGAGAGAATGAAAAAAAATGGAACAACAATACGAATGCTCCGACTTTTATTTGAAATGTAAAGATTTTCGAAACTAAACTTATAAATAAAGTCACTCACATCCATTTTAGTTGCAATTTTGGGTCCGACCAAAAATGTCCTCGTGTCCAGTTTGTCAACGGGCCCATATTTACTTTGGAAATCCAGGAATTCGTTTGTAACCTGACAGCGGGAAAAAACCAAATGAAAAGGCAATAAGCCTTACATTTACATTAAACGCTGATTGAAATAAGAATAATATAGGCCAAATAAGCTTAGGGTTAATCAAAAACAACAGAGAGAGAATAGAGAAATAAATACCCACCTAAAATGACATGAACAAATCTGTCTAAAATCAAAACAAACCTAAGCTGCATGATTGAAGATGATTTCATTAACAAGTGATTTCTTCTTTTAAAAAGCAAAACAAAAACAAAAACACTACAGCTGAATAAAAAAATTTAAAAAAAGAATCAACAAATACAAATGCTCCCACTCTTAATTGAAATGTAAAGATTTTCAAAACTCAACAGATAAAGTCACTCACATCCATTTCAATTGCAATTTTGGGTCCGACTAAAAATAACTTTTCCTTAAGAATAAGACAATTTCATAATGCATTCAAGTAAAGTTGAGCACTTACCTTGGGGTAGAGAGCTGCACTGACTAAATCTTCGTCTCTGATAGAAGTTCCGTACTTCCCAGTCAATTCATCCTTGACACCGTCAAAGTTGAACGGCTCCATGGAGGCTCCAGGCCTGCCCTCACACTTCTTGGCTCCCTTCAACACCTGGCCAATGTCAAAAGAAACAAATTTTAATATCTTTGAAAAAACTTCAACAAACAGAAATGAGTAAAGTTCCTTCTAGGCCTTGAGAGAGCTGGAGCTTATACCGGTTTCTGTAGCGTTAAGCGGAACAGATGATACAAGATCATCTCCTGAACAGGACGCTAGTGTATCACAGGTTTTACTCCCCAACCCTTGCTGGTACTCATTTACAGCTGAGTCGAGTGAAGCAATTGAAGTGAATTTTCTTGCTCAAGGAAAATACAT
>JAUEKT010281494.1:0-11636 GCA_031762655.1 Doris verrucosa | reverse complement strand
GGTCTTGAGTGAAAAGGAGGGAGATTTTGACTCGTTCGTTTTCTTTTAAGCGTAGTACAACCACTATCCGTCCGTACTGCAGTCTTGATGAAAACAAAAGGCCTTTTGGGCTCGCCTGTTTTATTTTGACGCGCAGTACGGGTAATAATACCCTATATCTCGTGATCGGTATAAGCCTTATCACTGTAGTTTTAACCCTAAAGAGCTGTAATGTAGGGGCAAAGGGGTGTAGAAAAAAAACTGACGAATTCGTTGATATGAGGTGTAAAATAGTGGAAAACGCTTTTCTCTCGATTGCGCCAAACCAGGTAGCGACTACGCCCTTCCTGTACTGCAGTTTAAATGAAAACGGCAGAGATGTGAAGGCATGTAATATTTCTTTGGGAGCCATACATCAAATTATGCAGACGAAAACTATCAACAATAGAAAATGACACCACCCATCCCCTCAATAATCAAATACAAAGATCTTGTCATAGTGGAAGAATTATTCACATTAAAAGTCACAGAGAAAGATATGGAAATTCCTTTTTACCTTTTGCTATTAGGCATTATTGATTTGATGTGATCTGTAGTATAAATAGATTTTTATGTATACATGTTACACTACAGTGCGGTGTTCTTTCTACTATACTATATTTTATCATCTAAATTAACAACAAACAACTGTGATATTAGATATTATCATATTTTCTCCCCTACATATTTAGCATCTCGTATATATTATGTCTTCTTTATTAATACTCAACCATTATTGATCCTGTTTGACCTGTACTACAAACAGGTTCTTACATAACTTCTACAGTGCAACACTCTTTCTTGTAAACTATATTATTTAAATCCAAACTGAAAATAACAACTGTGATTTCTCTCCAAGTATTCAATCTCTTCTTATACAGCAAAAATGTTGAAAAGGATTTCCAGTCTTTCAAGAATTTTTATCTGTATTTATCTTTTAGCAAAATTATTAATACCAAAGGAAACAATGTCTAATAATTTATAGCCCTTCACATTTTGTACTTGTATTTACGTCTTATCTATGATATTTAATATTTAATTTTAGAGCAACAAATGCTTAGAAATCCTGAGTCTTCCAAGAATTTGTATTTGAACTTACGTCTTATCAATGTCTATAATTATAAATTATATGTCTACCAATATTAACTACATTTTTAACTTGATGCTATGCTTTCAACCACGAGAGCAATTTTCCCATTTGAGACAAAAAAGTATTATTATTATTATTATTATTGTTATTATTATTATTATTGTTATTGTTTTTGTTTTTGTTGCTGTTGTTGTTATTATTATTATTATTATTATTATTATTATTATTATTATTATTATTATTATTATTCATCCTGCATGAAGCAGATAGTTCTGAGTTCTGGGAGGCAGGAAAGAGAGCGGGTATGACGAAATGAAAAAAATGCTGCCAGTCGCCTTGAAACGCAGTCGAAGGCACATAATTCACACGGCCTTATTATTCATACACGAAAACAATACAAAATAACCAATATATCATGATAAAGAGCTCGAAACGAACTTTCTTTTGATACGTATTAGAATACCATTGTTTCAGTAGAAGTGGAGAAACCAAAGTGTCGAGAAAAGCAATATTGGGGGTTTCACCCATCGGATAGCCACGCTACCAGCGGTTTGGAGTACTTAGTATCAGTGAAAAGCATGATCATTATATGTAACTCATTCGTAGTAAAATTGTAATCCTAATCATCAATGAAAAGTCTGATCATTAAATTAACTCATTCCTGGCAAAATTGCAATCATAGTCATCTAAGAAAAGGGTTTATCTCAAATTAAGCACTGACCTGATTATTGAAAAAAATTGTTGAAACATGTATAAAATGCAAATTTCAAAAATTGTGTAAAGAGAGCTTTCATATATATGTTCATGTTGATTTAAAAATAACGAAATAGTAATCCTTTTTGATGATGAACATAATATAATTATAGATCTAAATGAATTCATCATAAGTGCTTTGTCATTCCTTTAATTGAAAAATGATTATCTTTAACCCTTTAACTGCTGAGGGTTTTTTTCTTAACCGCTAAGGCTTTGTATGGCTTTTGATGACTATGTTTGAAGAGTTGGATCTAGGTCTAGATATATCTGAAGCTGAATCACTGCTTGTTGCATAGCAATGAAGACTGCCAACTTCAAAGTCGCTCTCATTTTCAGAAAAGCATGCGGTTAAAAGCCAATTTAATCAGCCTTGAGCAGTTCTAGGGTTAATCCGCTGATGCCCAAGTTTGTCAGTTGCCACCAGGAACATAGCTCCACCCTAATCAGTGCATCAGTTGACATGCTTGACAATCTGGGGATTAAAGGGATCAGGATAAGAATTGCTGTCCATCAATGATGCCTTTCAATCTTGTTTTGATTTCAGGACCTTCCTTCAGCTCAGCAAATCCTGAGGGAACTGGATGTTTCCGGTTTTACGATGCGACGGCTTGAATTGATTTCCCTAATTCCTAAATTAGTTGATTTGGGAGACGTCGATTCTGCTCTTTTCTACATGCAAAGTCTGTAAGGCAATTCGATAATTTTTTTAAGGGTTTTAAATAAACTGTTCTGTATATTTTTGTCATTTGTGATTTGTAGGTGAGTGTTCTTGTATGGTGCCACATTTCAGCATAACCTTGTTCTTGCACATCTTTGTGTGTGGCAGACTCTTGCTTACCTTTATTTATCCATTTTTTCTTTAGCTACTAAAGGAACTACTATGTTTCACAGACTAAAAAGATACTTTTGCATACTCTGTTTAGTGATTTTATTATTCTGGTATGTAGAGATTTCTTATTGTTCTAATCGATGAGGAAAACAAGAACATCAATTTACAAGATACTTTTATAAGCTTGATTGTCAAGTTTACAGAAGTGTCAGCTTAATGTGAGAAAGAAGGTTGATCCCTACCAAATAAAAACTCATTGTAATCAAAAATACATAAATCAATGGCCAGTACTTGCTCATGAGGCAATTATTCAGTTTGATATTATTTTGAGTTCAGTGGATTCCATTTAATGAAATACAGCAAATTTGATATATGTTATAACATGTTTGCTAAGTCAGAGGGTTTATCATTATGATAATCAGTCGGTATGTTGGTAAAAAAACGTTCCACATTATTTTTAAAAAGTAGGTCTATTCTGTGTTTCTTCTTATCTTTTTTTTTTTTTTATTTCTATTCAGCATTGAATCATCTGGAACAAACTATCCTGACGATATAGCTTTAAAGATTGGTCTTGCACTTTTGAAATCAGGAAATGTACCAGGTAGGTTTTTTCGTACGGACATTCTTGATACACATAAGACGCATAAATTTACATATTGCTATTGAGCTTGTTCAAATGAATTCACTGGATTTACCTCAATTAGTTCTTATGCATATTTTTCTCTTATTTTTCTTTCACTTCAGAGGCTTTCACTATGATTCAACGTGCATCTGAAAGTCAAGCTCCTTTAACTTTTCAAAGAGAGAGGACAAGAAACAGGCTGATAGCAGATATTCTATTGCATGCTCCAAATGTTGAGGATGCCACACTAATTCACAAAACGCTAATGGATACTAAAACCTATCTTTCACAATCAGATAGAAAGAATGTCCATTTGCAGTATGTGAGAAAAGTTTTAGCAAGTGATGTTGATGATGAAGATGTCCTACACATACTTGAAGGTCTTATCAAGGAATATCGGATCTTTCCATGCATTGATGAGATTATGACACGATTCATAATGAAACAGAAGATATCTGATCTGAAAAGAGTGATTGACCTTGGCATTAAAGTTGTAGGAAGCAGGCTTCTGTATCACAAGTTGGCTTTCAATTTAATTGAATGTGGAATGCCTGCAAAAGCCTCTTCAATTTTACAGGTAAGATTTATTGATTGTAATAAAATTTCCCAAGAAGTGCATGCGTTTTCTGCTGTACAACAAATAATTACCTGAAAATTCCACAATCACCAAGCACAAAATAAAATGAATTATAATTTTTATCATAATGTTGAAAAAAGACTAACACTTACTCAAATAAATTATATCAATCATGAAAGTCAGGAGATGTATATGTTGATTAGCATATTTATCACATTGTATGTTATTCGCGGCATACTTATTGGATGTTTTCATCAATTTTTACTTCATTTCTTTTTTACCCTCCAGTCATTGAAAGATAAGATAGACGAAAATGCGATTATGAAGAGCTGCCAGCACTTTGTCAAGAACAAAAAGGTTTTGTCTTGTTTTGTTTGTGTATAGATTCGAATTGCAGTATGTCAAATTGTGCGGATGCAATCGTAAGAAAAGATTGTTGTACTATTTGATTAAGGACTTGTAACATTTATGGGCAAAATTTAGTCAAATGAAAGTATATCTTAAAGAATTAAATTGTTAATTGGATTTGTTACTGTATCATTGTGTTCAGAAAAGTCGGAAAGGAAATGACATTGCATACACAATTAGTATGTATATATAGTTATAAAGCTGATGTAAATCTCACCATGGTGAGTTGTGATTGGAATTGGTTTGTGTGATCATGGAATTCGGTTTATATAAAGTTTATGATAAGAATGGCAAAGACCATACAGATTGTCAAGACAGGCAGTTAATGACAGACCCTTCATTGCTTTAAGTGATTCCTGCAGGTAGTACAGTACTGGGTGTCTGAATGTTGATTGATTTGATTTGAAGGGGAGTTTTTACTTATGATTATGTCCAAGGTAAAAGTGACAAGCATTGTGTTATGATTAAGTTTGGGGAAATGATATTGAGATTTTTTATTAGGATTCTCTGGACACCTTGTGTTACGATAACTATGAAGTGCTTTACGGTGATGGATATATTCTTTTTTATTTATTTCCTTAATTGATTCAGGTGGATTGCGTTGAATCGATGGTTGACATCACGAAAACTCTCCCAGTAAGGAGAGGTCAGCTGCTTGGACAACTCATTGAAGCTTATGGTAAGAACTTGGTTATTTTATATACCAGTATGGCATTGTCTAAAGTTGCAACTTCTTTGAGAATATTTGAAATTTGATGTTGAGCTGGAGTACGCATGTACATGGCATTTTTTTACTTTGAAAAAATTCACAATTTTAACCATTATCATTGAACTCTGTATGTCTAAATTAACTGGGGAAAAAATAGACTGGAAGGGGTTTATCACATGGTCATCATGACAACGCTGCCATACTGACTTTTAAGTATGAAATTTTACGGAATTGGATTCCAAAATTTCTTACTCTTCTCTTGATGAATTTCAATGAGACTTGCCATACACACTTTTTACAATACCTACCTTTTGTCAAAGGGATGTTCGTTTAAATGAAAATTAGGCATGTCATAAAAAACAAAAATTCAAAATTTGCCTTTGTTTATGGCACTTTTTTAAGCCAAAGAAAAAAATCATATAAAAGAAATTTGAAAAGATATAAACATCTATTCTGATAAAAGATGGATAGTAATGTGTAGGTCATAGGCTTACATGCCAAGTTTTACTGAAATTGATAAATTACAGAGAAATTTAGGGACCACAGTGAAAATACAAGTTCTTGAGATAATTGCAATTGAATTTTTTTTACAAGGAAAAGCGGGGAGAAAATGGAAACAAAAATAGGCCTTAAATACCCCTACCTGGCATACAGAACCTCCCTCTTCAGCTCCTGTCTTTAATGAGCCCTTTCCTGGGCAACAGCACGTCTCTTTTCTCTTCTTTTTGATCTCTGACCGTGTCAAACTTTATCCCATACTCCAACATTCATTTCCAAGGGATTACTTGATGGATAGGGCACCTAAGATAAAGAAATATCTTGGCTGACTGTTCCATTTTCACAGCAGTATGCACGCAGTGATACAGCCTGACCCCTGTTAGTTGAATTTGAGGGTCAGTCTCAGTCACACTCAGCATACGGCTGGATTTTTTTCTCTGTGACCTGGAGTCACCTCCTGTGCAGGTTATCGGGACTGTTGGTGGGGTGACGGGAGGAGGGTCAGTCTCAGTCACACTCAGCATACGGCTGGATTTTTTTTCTCTGTGACCTGGAGTCACCTCCTGTGCAGGTTATCGGGACTGTTGGTGGGGTGACAGGAGGAATAATGAGAGGAGGCAAGGCCGAAGGCGATAGTCCTTAAACTGACTATGAACAGGGCATATCAAAGGATGATGGCAACAACACAAAGGTAGAAGTAAAAGGGATAGCATTTGCAATTTGTTCTATCTCCTCTCTTATGGGGATGAACCTGAGAAGTGAAAGGTGATTAGTCTACAATTTTATTAATTGCAGCTATCAACAGCAGAAGAGTGACGAGAAGTAAGGCATTTTTTGCTGAGCAAAATGGCCACATAGCCGAAATTACTTCTTTTAAACCGGCGACATAATTTTCTTAAAAATTTATTTCGGCTCGCTTTTGTTTAACTTTCATGAATAAATTCTTCTTGGTGTTGCATTGAGTGAAAGGTCAACGCCCTGCTTATCATCAATGTAAATTTTATAATCACTGAGCTTTCCCTAAAATAAAGATCAGACTAGAAAAAGACCACTCTGTTCAAACTGTACTAATAAGAGATTATTACTCTCGACGAGAATTTTGACAAAGAAGCGACAGTTTCTCTGCTATCATATCAAAATAATATCTAAATATTTTTTGACAAAATATGTGTTCATGAAAAACAAACATTGAATACACTTAGTAAGTTTTTATCATGCTTTTACTGTCATGAGAGGCTCACAGAGCTGTTTGAAATCGGACAAAAACACAGTAACTAACTTTCTACGGCATTTTCAACCACTCAGAGGCGGTGTTACCTCATCATAATATATTCGGTCCCTTCACTGCTGAATCATCAGGTCTATACTATATCCAAAACAAAGAAAAAGAAAGTTGTTTCTTTCTACCCTTACAACTTTTATCTGAATGAACCATTGATATTGAACATGCCACAACTTTTACAAAATTTTGTATAACTTAAAAAATATTTTTTTGCAGTAAGTGTTGATGACATGGAAAAGGCAATTGGTGCCCTGCAAAAGTGTCTTGATGAGAAAGTGTTGCCTCCCAAGTCAACTCTGGATTTGATATCTGTTGCCCTGCGATCTGGCAGTCTAGATACTCCACCAGCAATAGAAGCACTATTGTCACAAAGGACGGAAATTCAAATGGTATGTTGAGATAATACACTTTTAAGTTTGTACTAATTCACTTCATGTTGCAATAGAATAATCCATAATGCCACAAGTTAGCCGTGAAAGTTAGCCATGGTCTAAGGGTACTGCCAAGCTCTCTTTCCAGACAGTGGTCAGACATGGACTTGATGTTACCCAGCGAAGATACATTTGTAGGAGACTCCACACAAGAACATGCTGTGCAAAAGCCAGCTCTGTATGAGAGCATGATCTCCTGCTCTGACCCAATTTTTTGTATGTAATTTTACTGTCCAAGTGCACAGTCATTTCTCAGAAGTACTTGCTCTGCTGGTCATAAACCCAGAAATACGACAATTCAATTTATGAACAAGATGAGATTAACGTAAGAAAAATATGAAAGAAAGACCGCGTAAGCAGGACCAGCTGTGAAAACAAAAACTAACACCTAGATTATGCAGAGAGTGTGCAATGACAATGTGGTGACTAGACATGGCATGCCATAGGTGAGTATGTCTGATGGTAAGGCCAAGAGTGTGAAGTATACAGTCTCTGGCCCTTGTGTAGTAACGATAACAGTCTGAAATGAGCCGATTGACAGCCAGCAAAGGGTGACTGGGGAAATGTGGCCGGACCAGGTGGCTGTGTCAGTTGTATTGCCATTGGTCGCATCACTACTTATCACTGCTTTATTAAGTCTAACTTTAACTTAAGCAATAATGTCTAACATAAATATCTTAATTGTAGCGACTCGAGTATGCTGGCAAAGTGTGATGATGAGCTGTCACAAAGATTGGTAATCTTGTCCATCACACATACTTTTTAATAGATTCTTTTGATCAGACTCACATTAAAACCTTAAAATGTGTTCTTTTGACTCGGATGCAATGATGTATGTGTCTGTCCGGGGAAATAAAAACATTGATAAAAATTGTTTAAAGAATTAAAGGGCTGCTTGGACAGTTAGTTTTATGCCATAATTTACTGCTTTAGTCCTTTTTCCCTCCTCCAAACTTTATTTCCCGATCTCCTCTTTTCACCAGACTGCCACTGAAAACCAAACAGAGTCATCCCAATCATCAGATTCATCGTCACCATCAAATGTTCAGTCAAACGATGCCACAGATTTTGCTGGGTCTCAAAGTGAAAGCCATACGGATGTCCATTCCTCACCTTCGAATATAGATAATATATTGGAAAAAAATAAATCATCATAGGTATAAATGTTTATGATAGTTTTACTCTCTGATTGCTATTCCCTCATCTGTTGTGGGGTGCTTGATTATAGTGTGATTGCTGGCTCTGTACCTGATACAGAACAAAAGCATGAATTTTATGAAGGCCAATAACCACTGCTGTGAATTATCTGCAATTCGTCAGCCGTTCTGATTGTTATAGCCTATACATCATCATCCATTTCACGAAAGATGGTATAGATCATTAAATTAATTGATCCATATGCCCTTTCATGAGATGGACTACGATATATAGTGTCCAAATATCTGTTTTACTTTGTACATCAAAAAGACAAAATTTGACAAGGATATTGTTACTGAGTACCAATGCTTCAATTAATGCAGAAAGTAGTAATGCAGGATGAAGGCTCACAACATGCATTTTGATGTTTTCAGCAGGATTATAATTCAGGGACTAAATCTTATCTTATCCTCAAAATATTGCATGATATGCACAATGATTTATAAAGGACTGAGGGACTTATATTGTTATTTATGTTGTATAGACAAAGGAGAAGATAACAGTTCAACAGTAGTCCACATTAAGATTTTAGACATGACGTGATTGTTAGTAGTGTTAGATCTTTTTATTGTAAAATATCCTGATTTCTTTTCCTTTTACTTTTAACTCATACCCTTCTGTGAGCCATATCATAGGACTTGGATTCACTCTTGATTTGAACTGAAGGCTTATTGTACAGCTCAGAAAATCTTCTTCCTTATTCGTTCCTTTTTTTACATAATAATCAAAGTTATCAATTCATCTAAATGAGATACAAGCTTCCTATCCTAACTCCGGCCATTGACAGTGAAAAGAGATTGGTATATAAGTCCATTTGTATGCTGTGTTGATACCTTGTGTCTAAAGGAAACATTTTTACTTTAGCTGTAGAAATAGGACAGTCTATTTTCAGTAAAAAAAAAAAATTGCAATTTACCTGGTCTATTGACTCAAATGCTAGAGAAGACGAATCAATACTGGAAACTAGTGATACGTTCTAAAAACCTATAATGAAACAAGTGATGACAACTGTGATAGAAGGAGAAGGGAAAGTGATGCCGAGGTGGCTGCATGGGGTCTAATCATGGAGGTTTGATTCCCCGCCGATATGGGTGTAAACAAATACAAAACATCATTTCAGGGTGTTATGCATAAGTATAACATTTTTGCTGTAGAGAGGTGAAGCATCACTGCTTCTTTTTCACCACCATCTGAATAACATGATTTTTAATCATTTTTAACATTTTTTTTTTCACTTTCTGCGATAGACTAGCATCCTGTCCAGGGGATGATTTTGTATCATCTGTTCCACTTAACGCTACAGAAACCAGGATAAGCTCCGGTTCTTTGGGTCTATCAAGGCTTAGAAGGAACTTTACTTACTACTGCTTTCACTTTATTAACTCTGCAATACAGTTCAGTATTTGTGTGAACTTCAGTTTTTGTGCTATGTCTAAACTAGAAGACCTCTGTCATTGATTTTGGGACACGTAGTATAAATGTTGCATGCCTTAACTTGTTTGTAATGAGATGATTAGATTATAGATGATACAAGGTTGATTGTGATGCATTGTAAATAATTTGAGGAATATATTTTACAATTGTCATAACGATTTTGACTCATTTCATCATGTCATATTGTTAATGGAAATGATTTGAAATACATCCTTTGCAGTTTCAGTTTAAAAAAAAAATAAAAAAATGCATGGGCTCAAATTTTTGTATTTTGTGAAGGGGTAACCTTGGTTTCATTCCAAAGTAAAGTGAAAGAACGCTATTATCCTAAGCACCATGCATACTGACAATTCCATGGAAACAGAACCCAACAAACCATATGCACAGTCCTGGACAAGGATAGAAAAAGCAAAACACCATGCATACATCTCTTAGTTGTCAAAACTGCAATTTCATTTAACTAATCAAGAGCACAATCGATTCAGTTTCAATCTAGATCTTAATTTGGTCATATTATGCGAATCATGTGTAACATGTTTTAACTTTTAGCTTTACTCATAAATTCTTTGTTTTTCAAGGTGAAATGGAAAATAATATGTAATAACAATGTTTGAAATAACAAAATAACTTAATCCGAACCAATCATAAGAATAGGAGACATTATTTCAGTTTGTCTTTAACTTACTTCAAGTTTAGTCACCGGGCCTCCGAGACCCAGGTGTTTTTTTTCTTAATATTTCAATACCGGGCCTCTGAGGCCCTTTCTTGTTTTTTTTGGTGGTCAAAACCTTTCGGGTCAATAAAATGTTTATGATATGACACATCGCATTAATTTTTTTCTAGTGTGTTTGCATAAAGCATGGGTACGTTCATTCCAAATTTCAGGCCCCTACGACAATTCGTTTTTGATATATCATCAATTAAAGGGCCTTGCCGGGCCTCTGAGACCCAGCCGGTGGGGATAAGGTTAAAAAGCCTACAAAATTAAAACTGAGACAGCATTTTGTACAACCCCTGCGCTAATTTTTACATATATTTTTCTATAGCTGATTGACAAAAAATGAAGAAAAAGTTCTTATAAAATTGTATATTTTAGGACACACTTCCGTGAAAACACATGTAAATTGTTTTACAGTAAAGTGTCTGCATAAACATATCTCATGAATGCCATTTTTCTACATCACTGTTTTTTCCAGTCAAGACCGTTTCATTGGGAAAACAAAGTTTCTGATAAAGGCAACCTTCTCTCAAGTGCAACAATTTAATACATTTTAACAGTTGGCCATTCTGATACGAATACACTTCATTTTATAAAATCAAATTCAAATTAACTTTATCACACTAGCTGATGCTGATATCCACATTTCTACCAAAGCAAAAAATTTGGGTGTTTTGATTGATGAAACATTATCAATGGAACAATAAGTAAATAATATTGCAAAGTCTATGTATTTTGAAATTAAGATAATTTCTCGCTTAAAACAAATTTTGAATATGGATAGTATGAAAATTCTTATGTCATCCTTGGTTCCATCCGCCTTGATTATTGCAACTCTCTCCTAGCGGGTCGCCCAGAAGAAAAAATATCAAAACTTCAAAGGGCCCAAAATTGTGCGGCACGGTCAATACTGGAAAAGTAAAAATATGAGAGCAGCAAGACCATGCTCACAACACTTCATTGGTTGCCTGTCAAAGCCAGAATAGAATACAAAATTGCTGTTATTTGCTATAAAAGTTTTGGATCAACTGTGCCATCTTATATCAAAGATCTTGTAGATCCCTATG
>JAUEKT010281493.1:0-17373 GCA_031762655.1 Doris verrucosa | reverse complement strand
TCTCTCTCTCTCTCTCTCTCTCTCTCTCTCTCTCTCTCTCTCTCTCTTTCTCTCTCTCTCTCTCTTTCTCTCTCTTCCTCTCTCTTTCTCTGTCTCTCTTCTCTCTGTGTGTCTCTGTGTCTCTGTGTCTCTGTCTCTGTCTGTCTGTATGTCTGTCTGTCTCTCTCTCTTTCTCTCTTTCTCCCTCCCTCTCCCCCCCTCTCTCTCACTCTCTCTGTATGTCTCTCCCTCTCTCTTCTTTTTCTCTTTCTCCCCACCCGTCCCCTACTGGTACTGATGATGAAAGGGTGCACGTGTATAAATAAATAAAGTATATCCAAAGCTTCCGTAGTAGCTGAAGCAGACATAAAGCGAAAACTGATAAGAAGTAACATCATATCCACGAGAAGTTATTAACCACAGTCAAATGCACTAGATAAATAATATGCTAAGTAATTGAATATCCCCGAAAGAACGAAGACAACAAAAAAATGCATATGAGGAATAGACTGAAAGCAATCTTGACACAAGTGGGTCTCGAACCCGCGACCTCTGCGTCCGCACTTATCGCTTCGCCATAAAGAAAAAGCGCTCTTACCGACTGCGCTAGCAGCAAGGCACTGTACGTGGTGGGAAAAGACGTGGAAGGCAGAAGAAAAGTTGGGGGGACAACATAAGAGCATAAAAAAAAACCTAACACTGAGCGATACACTGAGAAATGCATGCAGACAACGGAAGAGATAGTTGGTTTGTCTTAGTAGACGGCCCCACTGACCACCAGACTGGAGTTCATTGTCCGAGATATCTTAAGAGATAAGATTAATCTTATCTTATTAATGTAGTCAGTAGAAGAAACGTTGACCTTTTCAAACTCCTGACTAAAGTAAGGTGAAGAACCCTATAAATAATCGATAATATCCTAGTGACGGTTGTGAGTTAATCTACACGAACCAAGTCACGAAAATATCAACTCTTCATACCAAATTGGAGGAAAAGACTGTGTGATAAGGGAAATAACTGAAATTATACTCCAACACATTTTGTGATCGAAGCATTGACTCCAATTTAATTATCTCCCTCTTTCTCGCCTCTCATTCTCTGACACTCTGTCGGTTTCACGTTCATCTACGCCTTCTCTCTCTCTCTCTCCTCTCTCTCATTTCATTTTTATGTCTTTTATTCTATGCTATAGTCATGCCTGTATATCATATCACATTTTGAGATGGCAAGAAAAACCAATAGACGAATAATAGAAATGAAACAAATTTTCTCCAGCTGCAACAAGTGAATGTGCATATCATGTAAATTGTTTCACATAATCTCCAATAAATAATAACTCATTCTTCTTAATCACAGACTGAAAAAGATTGCAGGCGTTATTTAATCAGGCAGTCAGAACGTGTATTAGTAATTAATTTAATTCATTTTCTTTCTTAGACTTGAAGCCTTTTTAGATCATATTTTCTTCTTAAGTGAACAATTCCAACAGAACTGCAATCACACTTGGTAAAGTTTCCGTCTATTGAGGACATCTGAAACTTTAGTCTTTTCTTTAGCCTTGTTCAAACTCTGTCCTTTTGATCTGGAAAGATAAATCAAAACAACATATAGATGATTTGCAAGTGCAAGATAAAAAATTACAAATTTCGAAGGATTTGAGAGTGATGAAGACAAAAATTTAACAATTTTTAGTGACTAGACAAATGAATGAAAGGAAAAAATAGAAATGTTATAGCTAAAGGTAAAAGAATAAATGGAAAAGAAAATTGACTCAATTTAATAATATATGGAAGTCTAAATTGTTTCATGATATATATTTAGTAAATAACGCAGAATCAAATAAATCAATTTTTAAATATGATGGTAACTGTAAGCTGTATTAATGCAAAGGTTTCTCAACTAATTCAAAGGAAATAAATTTAGTAACTAATGGGATAGAGATATAATCAACCGTTGTTATGGGCATTGTAATTGTATAAGTGATAAAAGCGAAAAACATTGAAGATAAAGGAAATGGATTCTTTGAGACATCTCTTTTTGATTGTATTGAAATCAAATTAAAATAATTAAAATTTTAATTGAATCTCATAGAGGGATGTTCATTATATTTTTTCTTTGATGCTCCACCTGTAATCATAACCATACATTGTTTGCATACAGGAAATTTTATTAACTAAGAAAGATCATTATCCTAGTTATATGAGATGTGATTTCTACCTCACAGTCTCCTTTGAAGAAGTCACGATGGTATATTTCCTGTATATTTCTGAATGAGTTCGTCTGCGTATCTTCTCTGCTCATCGGTCAAGAGGGGCATCCTTTTCCTTTTTGTTGGTAAGATAAAATAATTTACGGTGATGAGAAAAAATTAGCATAAAGCTACAATCTAAAGAGAAAATTTTTTAGAGAATCTTCTAGATGACTATTTATTGATCATTTTAATGAATGTACATCTCATGGATGGACTAAAATCTTGGTTAAGTATGGATATTGTATAAAGCTTCATAAAAAATAAAAAGTAAGGAAAAAAGAAAAATAAGAAATAATCGAAAGACAATAGTACACGATAATTGATGCAAAAATGGGTTTTTGATATAGATTATCTGCAAATAAAAAGGCTCTTGTATGTGAAGATTTCTTAATAGAATTGAAAATCAAACATTTTGATCATGATCAAGTAGCAACAGCATGTTGAAAAAGAAGAAGGAAAAAAAGTCACAAGTCGTATTACGTACATGTACAGAGTTTTATAGAAATGTCACAATTCAACACAAAGATTGACGATAAAATATTCTCTTTAGTTGAATCAGAGGAAAAGAAAGTTAACGGAGATAAATTATTATATTTCATTTTTGCTCCCCTCCCATTTTCATGAGTAAATTGAAATCAGAGGGTTTCGAACAAAAAGAAATTAAGAGGAAACAATGAAGCAATCGTCCACCACAAAATGAAAGAACACCTTATCGCCTTCAGATAAAAAAAAGCTAGTGTAGGGACTTTAGTGTAGTGAAAGGATTAGGGCAATAAGTTGTAAATAGGTTTCTGACAATTTTATTTGCTATTTTTTGCCAGATCTCATTCTTTTAAATGTTTATGTGTTAAAAAGTATTAAACTTAATTAGAAATAAATACAGCTGTAAATCAAAGAACTTTTTTACTTGAAATTCAATTCTTTGATATACTATAAATTCCCTTGGACAGGCAGACTTTGAAAACTGGCTTGTTTAGTATCTGATATTCATACCATCATTTCATTCTTAGAGTAAGAAGAATTTTATAAGCAGATGTCCTATAAAACTTAAAAACAAATGCACATCAGCCCTTCTGGTCAGTATTTTAGTTGATTTTATATGCAAGCACAAATACTAGACTTTGAAGTCTCTGGTGGCAGTGAGCAAACATATGTACCTGGTACATAATCTTGACAGCTATCATATCTCAAGGATTTGAACGGGTAAACAAATGCTAGTCATGACAAATAAAGCAATCCTCACAAAACAAAATGCAACTTCTATAAATTATGAAGGGGAACCAGGGCTAAATTTTATTTGCCTAGCTTAAAGGAAAGTTCAGAAAGTTTTGCAACATCACAATTGACACTATATGTACTAATACGACTAACATTAAATGTTTGCTGTTTTGAAGTGAAATTGTTTTGGGGTGGGGTTTTTTTTCTCTTAAAGTGATTGTTTTTAAAAAAGGAAAAATAGATGTAAGTGATCTAATGTACCAGGATACGCTAGCAATGAAACACAACTGAATAAGAGCAAAATTATCTACACAAGAAGCCAACAGATTTGGAAAATTATCTAAGAACTAAATTGTTCATTTGTTTTTGCTCTTCTCTTCAAAGCGTAAATAGATATAAAGACATTTATATTTCATGCTAATATAGTGGTCTCTGCCTAATAACTAACCACATATTAGTCAATTTGCCCATAAGCTCATTATTTCCAAGAAATATTGTTCATTCTCTTTAAAACATCCCTCAAATATCCACCCTCAGACTTTGACTTTGCCTTATAACCAGGAAAAGGAGCAAAATTTTTATCATATCTTTTCTCCCAATTCTTAACAGTTCAATTCTTATCATGCACTTCATAGACAGAGAGTGGTTGGTGTTGCTATGTCTATGGTGTATATGCCAGAAAACAAGTTCCATAGATGTGATAGAAAGAGCACCACAATGAACACTTGTTGGGATGTCTTTTTTCTTTTTATTATGACATTTTGATGGATAATATCATATTTTACTTATAGCCAATCAATCATCTTTTGGGTTTAGATTTAACCCGAGCTGATTTGCATAATATACTTTTGCCTACATTAGTTTTTAAATGTGTATAATATGTGACGCCCCTTCTAGGTATGTCTTATAACCCACCCTGACTGGCTAATAACTCTGTTGCTGTGTCACCCAAGAGGCAGGTTATTAAGCAGTGATAGCTGTACTTGTATTACCCAAATAAGTTAGAGATCAATGGGAAGATTTTTCAGTGAAACAACACACAGAGGATTGATTGGAAGACAAAATTGTTATGTTATAATTTGAAAGCAAATTATCTCCATGAAAAAAACCCAGCACTTGAGCGATAAAGAGCCAAAGTGTCACGTGTCACGATTTCCAGACAGAGAGGGGGAGAATTTGATCTATTTTTAAGTTATTATTGACTTCATCCAATAAAATGTATCTAAACAATCTGGTTGTTAGTAAAAATTACAAAAAAGAAAAAGCAATAACCATAACATTTACACTTCATTATGATCATATTAGTTTGTAAGCGGAAGAGAAGAGGAAGAAGATTCACAACAACCTCTTTGGAGACCATCAACAGATTGAAATAACACTGGTTATCAACTTATGCAAGAGCAAAGTTAAATACTTTCTATTCAATTACAAATTCTCAAACCTTCACCATCCGCAAGAAGAATTAAACCAACAAAGGCTGAAAACAACAGTTAGCTGCAAAAGCTACAAAGGAACGAGCAGGAAAGTATCTTTCTTGGTAGAAGAAAACTGCTACTGTGCATGTTAGAAGGTTTCTTTTCTGAATGGATTAAGTATTCTACATCAAGAACGAAAGAACATTACCTCCCAGAACATGACAATTCACTCCCCTGGTGACTGCTTATGCTAGAGTTTATACCTGTATCTTCACCTTCTGATTCACTGTGTGGCAAGTGAGAAAGATTATGGAAGAGAAATTCAAAGAGCTCAGTTTTGTCAATTGTGGTTTAGTTTCGGATTTTATTTCAACGTAGTGCAGTTATTCTAAGAGAAACAATATAAGTCAAATTATTTAATTCTTATAAGGAAGAATCTTGATGTTTAAATCAATACCTTTCATTGTTCTTCATGGAAAGTGATCAATAAGCACTCTTAGGATGTGCACAAGCAATGTGTTTTAAAAGATCTTACTTAAGTGAATTAAATTTTGTAATGTTAATACGTTAAAACTTTTCCAATGTGCTTTTAAGATGCATTTATTTTAACCAAATTAAAATTCCATATTAGATTATAGATGAAGAAACCATGTTTCAGTTAATTCATAATCAATTATTTCATGTCCTGTTTAGTATTTCGAATTACCGAAGCAAATTTTATCCTACAATTTCAGGTTTCAAATCCTAATAATATACAATAGTTTGCAATAGCATGTAACTGTTACAATGGCATGAATTTTGAATGAAGAGTTAGAGGAAATGAAAAAGTACTCCAAGTTGCATCCATATCTCAAAAGAAACTCAAACAAAGGAAACTAAAAAATCAATTGAGTATGCCTAGTTAAAACGCAAGAATTTCCCTTTTCAGCTGTTTTGAGGAAAGCACTTCAATAGGGTCAGAATAAGAGATTTTGTTAATAGTCATGTTCATGTGTTTATAGAAAATGAACAAACTGAATAAAGAGAGGCAAATGAGAGTGACAAAATCATAACAGGTCAGAAAAATATTCACCAAAAATTAAAAAAATTTGTGATTCATTGCATTGTGACTGAAAACAAAAGCCACAAAACCAAATGATAAAGAGAAAATGAAACAAAACTCAGTTTAACTTTAAAAAAGATTCTACCTGATGCGTTTCATAAATTGTAACATAATTCTGAAATCATAATTGCAAAAGTAATTCTGTTTTCATTCAAGATACTGGTGACAATGAAAGACTTCAGAGGTCAGAAGATAAGAACTTTCAAAGAATTATTCAAAGCATTAAATGAGCAAGGGGATTTTCCCACGAATGGGAAGAAGTAACATGAAATTTTCTTTTCCAACATAAGGCTGAGAAAAAAAGAAAAAAAATTGACAGAAGAAATTTAATGGCAAGTAAGAGAAGATTATGTAAATTCAATCTTTTGGCAAGTAACAGAAGATTGTAACTTTTTTATATGAATACAAATTTCATTTTAAAAATGCTCCACATTTAGATAGTTTTAAAAATTAGTTGAATAAAGAATTAATTCACTTTCGTTATGATTATGATTTGAATAATTGTATCGGCAGTTCTTCAGAGCATTTAAAGGTGTATACTAGCCTATTATGCCCTCAATATGACATTGTATGGTATTGTAATGATTTTAATATTGGGTGAGCTCAACTAGACATGCTCACCTGTGGTAGCTAATTTTCTGGATGCTGAATTAAAAGCACCTTTAATCCAGAGCTAAAGTTATTTAATTTGTGTGGATTCTTCATCCATAAAAGCAAGATAGGCTATTTGAGATAGTGACGATAATGACATTACAAATCAATTTACAACAATTTGAACTTTCATAACAACTTTATTGATTCAATTCAACAGTAGTCAGACCCCTTGTATCTAAAGCAAGGCTTAATATTTATATTGCCCATCCCTGATCACTGGACGAAAGAAATTATAATAAATAGCAATGAGGCACGATTACGGAGAGACAGTGGATAGGCCTGCAGGCCTTGATCTTTAATGCCTTTAATTCTTCATAACGGATGTCAAAATAAAACTCTTTAAGGCAATATAAAATTAAGTTCAAACTATTAATTAGCAACATAGCTGCTTAATAGCTACTTTTTAGTGGAAAAATTTAGAAAATATATAACTGAAAAGCATGATTCCTACCTTTGAACTTCAAACCATGATTTATTCTTCAAAACGGATGAGTTTGACAATGATTGGATCAGCTTGTCCTCTTTCTCAAACTCAGCCTGTAAGTGTTAATCATAAATTCTTTTCAATATAGGCTTTCTATTCAATATAAAAATATTTATTCTATTCACTATAAAAAGATCTATTTGATAAATGTATCGCTCACTTAAAAAATTTACAACCAAACATTTAAATAATCTCAGTTTTCTTTTTAATGCTTAAAGAACACTTGGGGTCTAGTCGGTTCTCAACTTTTTATTATTCTTGGGCAACATTACATAGTGGGAATAATAAAACAGACACCTGACAGGCTATGAGCTTAAAATAACCTGTAATCTCATAGGTTGATATTTTGCTATGAATTTCAAGGTCAAACTACATAAACCTTATAAGAAAAGTGGAAAATTCCATTACAAAGGCCAATGTCTCTTGGTCTCAATATAGGATCATACCATTTCCGAGGCCAAAGGCATAGACCCTCAACTAGGGGCCATAGTGCTTCCTGAGCCAACAGCAGCATTGTCCTATATAAAGGTCTATATCGCTTCTAAAGTTTAATCTGTTTTGACTGCACTATGTTACTCTTATATCTTATGATTTGTCTGAGTAATAGTATCATTGTTCCTTTGTAATAATGTTATTATGAAAATATTCTTAAGGAGGTACAATGAACAACAATGCAAATAAAAGTTCTTTGAGAAATTTTAGAATGTATAATTCACTGTTATTTTATTTTAAAAAGGAACCAAAAATAAACCCATAGATGAAGCAATCTCTCTTGCATTGCAATAAACAAGAGGGACGTATCTGCATTATAAACAAATATGCCTTCATCAGATTGCTTTTTCCTCTTGTGGGTAAAATCAAAGAAGATAAACTTCTTGTGTGTACTATTCCCTTTTAATGTTGCTCCTGAATTATATTGAATTGACATAATCAGGTCTTCAAAAAATGACTCATACCTGTAAGTTTCTGGCAATTTCTCCAGGTTGACTTTTCTGATGACGAGGCCTCTTTGTAAATGGGCTTGACTTTTCCTTATTTTCAGGTGACAATCGAGTGGGTGGAGAGTGGCATTGTCGTGGAAAGTATACAGGACTTTGACTTCTCTCTGGCGTCCTTGTACCACTCAAATTGGCAGATGTACTTCTGTTTCTGAATAAATGTTTTATAATTTTAATTGAAAAACCATAAGAAGACATCACAGTGCTATCTTTTCAAATCATAATGCCATAAGAGAGAAAAATAATGAAAAGCTGTCTTTATGAGTCTAAGATCATTACTTTGTCTCAGTCTTTTGGCTAAGATCAATATATAAATCTTCAGTACTTGAGATGTCAAAATTTAATTAAGATAATAGTTTTCTAAATTAAGAACACTCATGGGAGACTTATTAGATACTTCTGGACAATGTAGCATCAAGTGAACAAGACAACAATAACAAAAATATGGTATCAGATAAAAAAGTCAGATTTAGAATGAGTTTGCCTCAATTTATAAATTAATTTTTATAATTGATAGAAAGAATATGAAAGAAAGACAGAAAAAAAGGCAAAGAAAGAAACGAAAAAAGAAAAAAAGTAAGAAAGGAAAAAAGAAAAGACAAAATGAAAGAATCAGTGAATACAGAAAGATAGATAAATAGACAGACAGACAGGCAGACAGACAGACAGACAGACAGACAGACAGACAGATAGATACAAACAAGGATACATAGATACGTAGATAAGTAGATACATGCGTAAATAGGCAGGTAGATAGAAAGACAGACAGATGACACAATAATAAACTAGCTTCTCAGATTGACAGATTTATGAATAGAGATACACAGATAGATGGTTAAAATAAACATGGTTTTACCTATTAGCATCTAAAGAGCTGTCTCTAAATGTAGATCTGTTGCATGAAGGACTTCGGCTTCTCGTACTGAAACGGTCTCCCTTGAGAAAGTTTGTTCGAGGGGAATCTGAAATACTTGTATTTCTCTTTGACTGGCTTTGGGATGGGCTGCGTGACCTGGGTAAGTGGTCGGAACTTGAATTTCGAGATGAGTAAGATCTATGACGACTGTGCACATCAGGTCTTTGGCTTCTTTGATTAGGAGAGAGGAAATTTCGATCCGATGCATAGGCATATTGTCCTTTCCCTGAAGATTTAAAATTTCCCGCATGGTTACTGAGGTTTTCCTCTGATAAGTAAGATGAGAGACCATTTCTCGAAGGGCTCACATTCCTAAATATTCTCTGTCTTTCCCTTGCCATATCGTCTTCGATTTCCTGCAGAGTTTGGTCCACGAATGAATCATCAAGATTAACAAGATAAGTTCTAGATGAGGCTGAAGGCATTTGTTGTTTTGATGTATGAGGACTGCAGCTGCGGCTTCTCGGTTGATAACTTTTCCTGTGCGGATAAATCTCTCTGCTGGAGGGAGACAAGCTGTCACTGTTTCGGTACCTGTGGTGTTGACTAGTTCTTGGGGTGTGCGATGGAGAGGAAGAGAAAGATAAATTCAAGGATTTGGAAGCTTTCTCCGACCTTGCGGATGGAATGTCATCAAGAGCAGAATAATGACTTGATCTAAAATGCTGATCCAAACTGGCCTGAGACCCAGAGAAAATGCCTTCATCAGAGTCCTGGTGATCTATGGCTGGAAAAAATGGTCTAGATTTGTGTTCTTCTTCCCACTGGTTTTCATCTAATTTTCCTTTCTCCTGATAACTGCGGATGATTTCTTTGACCTTGACAGACTGTTGGTGTTGATGGAGTGCTTGGATCTCGTCAAATAGTTCTTGACGCTCATGTCTCACTTTATGGAGGCATTCTCTCAGTTCGTCCATAGTATTCATTGATTTTACTTGGTTCCTCTTTAGTCTTTGAACATCCTGAAATAAATGCATAGAAACAATATTTTAATACGATTTCTAATGATATTGAAGTAGACAAACCATAACAATAAAACTTCTTTAATACTAAACGAAATCTTGACTTCCATTCAGGTATTTCAAAGTTCTTGTAAAGAGATCTTCATTTGTTCAAGAAATGACAAAAACTTAAAATTAATATGCTCAGGAAAGCTTAACTTGTAATACACCGAAATTTCACCCAATAGAAAAATGTTAGTTTATCATAAAGTCTTGTAGATTAGTTGAGTCGCCCAAATTCTTGAGAATATCAAGTTCTGGCTTCCCTTTAACTGTTGAGATTTTAACTTTCCTTGTTCATGACACAACATTGTTAATAAGTCAGCACGAGAAGGGATTTAATAAAATCTCATTGAAAAGAACTGATATCACAGTGGGTTGTAAAAATGAAGGAATTAACTCTACGCATATGAGACATTCTTCAATGTTTAAATTGGATTGTACATAAATAAGGCAATGACATTCATCACAATTGTATAAGGGATCTTAAATCTTCTTCCATGTTCTCCTCTCTGACTGTTATGTTATAAGACAATAAAAGAGTGTGACAATGGTCGAATCTACATTCTTCACCCCCTCCCCCTAGCCTTATGGCAACACCTGGCAAAAGTTAAATCTCAGGCATATTTTACACCTGCACAATGGCTATCTGGTATGTCCAACTTATTATTGGCATGGACCGGCATTTACATCACTCACAAGTGTCTGATTTCAAGGCATTAGGCACTGATGTTGTAATTGATTGTTTCTGTTTTTGGACAGGAATCCTGGGAAGATTTATATGCTAGACGGAGGGTCTTTCTGGTCATTCTGTCAAGCCAGTAAAGAAATAACTGATAAGGTCTTTTCAGGAGACTTAATGTAAAATGACAACAGCAGATTACATTATTGAGCCCCATTCTCATTGAAACAAAGCTCTAGTCCTGCTTACCTTTCAGTAACAGGCAGTACAGGACTTTATATTACTTTTATCTGCTTTATCTATCAAATTTTATTTTCATTTCATAAAGCCTTACTTACCTCCTCTAAATGTTCCCTGTCTGTTTCAGCTTTTGCCAATCTTGAAACTAAACGACTGTTCTCTGATTTCAGTGCCTCAACACCTGGCTTTGTTACAGTCAGAGACTTGTCTAACATGGTGGCTGTGTGACCAAGTTCATCCTCAAGATGCTTCTTTCTTTGTTGAGCCTGTAACAAAAAAATAAATAAATAAACATTAATATGGAAAATTTTGTAGAGAACAAATACAAGATGAATGCCTAAGAATTGATTTTAAAAATACAGCCTTGTAAGATTATCTTTTCTCAAAGCTCTAGTCACATAATAATGTTTACTTAAAGCATTACGTAATTTACCAAATATGGTTAAGAATTAGGTGTTGCAAGACAATCAAAGGAAAGTGAAAAATAAGGGAAAATTGTCAGGGTCAACCATGAACATTTCTATGTGAAAAAAATTATGTCTCTTAATAAACTCAAATGACTTTTTCTCAAGTTCCTCAGAAGTTCCACAGTATTATGGGCAGTAGCAGTAGTAAAAGTAATAGAACACAGCAGCAGTGCTAGTATAGGAGTAGAATCAGCAGTAGAAGAAGTAGTAAAAGTAGGAGCAGAGATAACAAGGTGTGTATCTAATTTTGTTTGTAGGACGTTCCCTTTTAATAGCAAGGTGATGGGTTTTGATACACATGTCCAAGGTTTGAACCCAAAAAGTGCCAGGAATTTTTCTGTCTATTTCTTTATATCTTTCTTGCTTTTGATGTATACAATTACTTTGTCTACTATCTATCTTTGGAAGCAGCAGCAGCAGCAGCAGCAGCAGCAGCAGCAGCAATAGTCATTGTTGTAATGATAGAAGTAGTTATTCAAATTAATTCATCGTCATTATCCTTATCATAGTTTAAATCATTTCAAACAGCATATTAACTTTCTTGAAAATGTTGTAATATTTCTCTCATTTTGCAGAAGCATGGTATTTAAAAGTTATATCTTCTATAATAATTTTTTTCTTAAATTCAGTATACCCGGTACTTCACATTTCTCAAAATCATGGTCTTACCTCAAAAGCATTCTTCTCAAGTTCTCTGATCCTTTCTTCATAGCCATCAGCCCGTTGTCTTTCCTGTTCCACTTTACTTCTCAGTCCCATATTTTCTGCCTGAGATTTAGCCAAATGGTGACGGCAATCCTCCAATACCTCATTGGTGTGTCTCAGTTTATCGTGAATTTCATGCCTAGCATTATTTAGCTTTGCAGCAAGAATATCATTCTCAACAATAGCACAGGCTAAAGCTTGTTTTAACTCAATTACTTCAGGTTCTGTCAAATCTCGTCTTGAAATTAAACGTTTCCATTTAATCTGACGATTGGGATCCAAGCCATCTGGTGAATTTAGATCATATCCCCAAATTTCTGGAGTTACACTTCTCGTTGGACCACTATAACCTAAACTTATTCCTTGTGCCTGATGGGATGTATTTGAATTGTACATGATATTATTACTGTTCCCATTACTGATCAAATTTGCAGATCTATGAGGAGACACTGATGTAGCTGCATGCCTGATTGGAGTATTTTCTCTAGATACAGATTTGTTCAAATGTGTGGATCGACTACTTGTCTCAAGCAAAGGACATGAGCTTGGTCGTTCTCTACTTGCACTAACTGAGTGTGCTGTACGTGAAGCTAATATAAGTTCACTATCATCTTCTAGAAGTCCTGGACGTGCATTCGTTGATATACTTCGAACTCTATTTGCATCCCTCACTTTAGCTGTGGTGTCTTCCTCTATCATTTCAACTTTCTGCTTCAAGAGATTAATTTCCTTAACTAGTACATCAATGAATTTTGAATCAGACTGAACATCTTCCTCATTTGTAGTAACGACTTCATCCCTTTTTCTTCTCTGCCGCTCCCATGCTTCCCTCCTTGGTACCCTTCCAAAACCACCTCTTCTGGGCGTTGATTCATCCACCATTTCATCAGCAAGGCTAGCACAGCTTCTGTCTGAGTCGAGTGCTAAATCTAATTTCGTTACTTCTGGATAGCTCTTTTGAACACTTGCTATTTTTCGAGGTGATGAATGAGTGATTCTGCCAGGGGACCTGGGTGATGAGGCCATGGCCTTCAATCTTGTTGATGGCCGCTCATCTTCAACAACCCTAGAATTAAAACCTAAATTTTTCAACAACACCTCCTCCCTGAAAGATCGTGTAGCTGACCCTCCATCACTATAATCCCTTGTACGAGGGCTCCTCAAGACATCATCGGGAACACTGTGAGAATTATTTTGGGGGCTAAGTGATCTTGATCTGTTCCTTGGTGAAGAAGATGGATAAACATCTGGACTTGCAGACAGCATCTGTGTTCTTCCAGGAGATAGTGAATTTCCTCTTGAATTGCTTTTGCTTTCACGTGACAGAGGTCGGGGGCTAGTTTGGAATCGAACTCTTGATCCACTAGGAGATGATTCAGCGCGAGATGGTCTGGCTGCTTCCTTTAGCATTGTAGAATGTGTGCTCTCTTGGGCTTCCTTAATTGCATCAATGAGAGCGAGGACTTCAGGGCCACTGTTGTGCATGAGAAACTTAGAAGCCTCAGTAGCTTTTTGCTTCATATGTTCTGGAAGTCTCTCCAAGAGAGCTTCAAGCCCCAACTCATCCACTGGGCTCACTCTTTGTCCCTGGGAATGGTGAATCCCTCCATTTGTCAAAGGACTGGAAGTGTTGTGTTGGTAAACCTTTGAGGTTTGCTCTTTTCTTGTTATAAAATCACTGGATCTACTTCTTGACGAGTTTGTATCTTCATAATCCTTATGAATTAACTTTGATTCTGAAGACTTTGATCTTGAGGGCATATCAACTCTATATTTACTGATAAGAGGTGTTCTAGGAGATGGTTCATCTGATACTGTGACTCCGGATAAGCGATCGATGGTATCTTCCCACTGTAAAATGTAATCCTTTGGTCTTTTGATTTTTATCCTGACTTTCTCTTCAGGTCTCGATTGTAAATGACGTTCTGGTATGGGGTGTCGAATGGATTCTCTGCTTCCTCTTATTGGAGAGGAAATATCATCTCGACGTCTGTGAGAATGGCTTTGATCTATTGAGCAGCTTTGAGCTATGGAATGGTTCTGCTCTATGGACTTACTCTGTTCAACTGAGTGACTGTGATCAGAACTTGGACTTAACCCATTCCTGGATGGACTCCTTTCCTCTACTCTTGTTCTCTTCTGTTGCCAGGACACATCATCCTGTTGGCCTTTTCTATCCCTTTCAAAGCTGTCACTTCTAGAACCAGATCCCCTCTGAGCCGAATCAGTTTGTCTTCTTGGTGGTACTCGAGGCCTTTCACGTGTGAGAGAGCTGCTAGAAAACTCAGATAACGTATCTGTTTCCTTTTCACTAATCCTTCGAGACTCTGCCTCTTTGCTGGCTTCTGGATCTGACTCAGAAGCAGACGGTAAATGTTCAACGACTCTCTCACTGATAGTTTGGTGCAAGATTTCAGAAGTCTGGTTACTCCGATTAGGGGACATGTCTCTGATTGGTGACGTCTTCTCCTTTCCAGAAAATAAGGATCCTGTGGAGGACCAATCTGACGTATCATTGCCGTCAGCAGCTGTCTGTTCCAATAGACTTTTGCTCCTTCCTCTGGTTCCATTGACATCAGAGTTGGCAGAGCTAGATCTACCTCCACTGGGTGGGGATCGGCCTTGCCTTCCTACTGCCGAGTCAAAAGATTTTGATCTTTGAGAACTTGAACTCGGAGATGACAACGATTTCACTCTTTGTTCAAAGAAATGGATCTGAAGTCAAAGAAATAAATAAAAATTTGATAAAAAGAATACCAATAAAAAATCGTTAAAACAATGATACTTAAAATAACAATATATAGAAACAATATCAACAAGAATGATAATAATGATACTAATGATGATGATTCACTCATGTAGTAGCAGGGCCCTTCAGCCAAGGGGAGTAAAGAATGGCTATTACTGTCCTTCTATTATATATGAGACAAAGAGTGAGGCAAGGAGCTTCCTAAGACAATAGGGAAATAATACACAAAGTAATTGAATAACCCGGTAAGAACAAAGACAAGAAAGATGCATAGGAATAGACAGAAAAAAATCTTGACACAAGTGGGGCTCGAACCCGCGACCTCTGTGTCACAACCCTCCTCTTTGCCACAAAGAGAAAGCCCTCTACCAACTGAGCTAGCTACGAAGATATCTTTAAAATAAGGCACACAAAGCAGAAGATACAACTAAATGTAGGGACACAAGGACACAATATTGAATCACCCATGAGCTGATTGGTTCCAGATCAGCATCGTGCACAGTTATTAGGGACATGAATGAGAAATTTCCCACCGAGAAACATAAACAAAGGAAATGATGGGCAGAAAACTTCAGAATTGTGTTTAATAAAGCTAACCCAGAAAACAGTCAACATATAGATAAGACAATATGAGCTTGAAAAACATTTCACTTTATTTCATAGCTGATTTATGAAAGATACTCCCCCCCCCCCCCTACCCTCCATTGATATTACTGTGCCTTACATTATATTGTTAACATCTATAACATAAAATTAAGATATTATACTGTTGATATTGAGTGAGAAATATCAGACGCAAAAAAAGTATCCATTTTATTGTTCATATCATTGAAAGCAAAGGATTTATCTTTTATGGTAACTTTTTAATCTTGCTAGTGTTCTCTTGATAGAAATCAAAGATTGCAGGTACCGTACATGTTTATATGAGTTGTTCATCTAAGGCGAACAACAATTATTACTACAAGATAAAAGAATCCAATTTTTTCATTGATCACTTAAATTTTGTTACTTTTGAACTTACTTTAGCCATTGCAGCTGCTTTCCCATCAGTACTAAACATTTCTCGCCTTGGATTTCGATCTGAATAAGACATCTGAATAGAAATACAAATTTGTTATAGAGAAAGAATCATCTATTGATACTGACTGATTAAGTTCCTATTTAGTTTTACTCACATGATCAACGCATTCTAACTATGAGTAAATAACAAATTAGGGGTTGAATTTACCATCTTTAAGTAAATAACAAATTATGGAATAAATTTCATTTCATATTATAAGTTTTTCTCTTGAGGTGAATCATAAAATCAAGGAGTAAAATTTACCAAATCTGAATAAAAATGCTATTTACTTTTATAAGGGAAAATGTTTCTGATTGAAACTGAAAATAAGACAATTTATGGTGGTCTGTTGAAATATAAAAAAATATGACAGCCTTTCAAGAATCATCATTCATGATTAATTTAGGAACGATATCAAATTTTTAAAGTTGTTGTCAATTTAAAAGTCAAATCTGTTAATATTTCCTTGTTCTGCCATTGTCTTTAAAAATGGGGGCAGTTTTGATAATTTTATAACACAGGGTAGCAAAATGAGACAAGTGAATATCAACTTACCCTTCTTTTCAGCAATGACAAATAAATCATTAATGTGTGTTCATCTACTGTGCCATCAACGATATCATGAGCTCTGAAAAGAGAAAGTTACTTTTTTATTTTCATTTTCAAAGCAATTTCAATTTATTCCTCATATTTCAAAGTCCCACATCCAAATAAAAGAAAAACCCTCGTCCCAGACATCATGTTCTCACAATTGAATGAAGCATAATTACTGCTTTTCAGGGCCACGTTGTTCATTTCCGTTTGTTTTCTTTATGTTATTCATAGCATGATGCCCTCAATGATTGTGCTGTGGAGAACTACCAGACCTTTTGTAAGAATTAAAATATTCAACCCTTCATTATAAGTGAGAACGGAGAATTTTTAATTGGGTTGATTTAAAAGTACACCTTAAACATGGTATGTTTGCATGTTTGTAAATCAAAATCTAATTTCAATCATCCCCTTTCTCTATCCCTAATTCAAAACAAACTAGCATAAATAAAATCCAGATGTTTACACCTCTAATCAACCATGCTTCTCTTAGCTCTTGACTGAGTAAGAGTTTGCGGATTATGGTGTGCTCTGTCAGGTGTGCAAGCTGGCTTTTGTTTTTGACATCAAACGTAGCCATCAAGCTTTGATAATTATTTTTGTTACTATATCAATGCCCTGTGAAACTAGCCCAAAAGTCTGTGATGTCGAATGTGAGATTTTATAGTGAGGAGACTCTGCTTACAATCATGCATCAATTCACTTTGACCACACAAAAAATCTGCTATCTGCTGGAACACGAAGTGGCAACAACTGTTATTTTGTTTTAAGTACCAGTAAGTACAAATAATAATAATAATAATAATAATAATAATAATAATAATAATAATAATAATAATAATAATAATAATGATAATAATA
>JAUEKT010281382.1:0-11638 GCA_031762655.1 Doris verrucosa | reverse complement strand
TGTATGTATGTATGTATGTATGTATGTATGTATGTATGTATGTATGTATGCATGTATGTATGTATGTATGTATGTATTCATCAGCAATTCTATGTCATGTGATTTACTATAAATAACTTCAATCCCAATATTCGACATGTCATATGATTCAAAGGCTGAGTGGATTTATGTATACATTATATTAGTCCAAAAATAACGCAAACACATCAGAAAAATGGTTTCTGAAGGCACAGACGAAAACAAGCAGGTTGATCTGATCCATGTGATGCAAATTAAAGTAGCTTCAGAACGTAATAGTATCACAACCTTAAGAACAGTATCAACATCCGTTGCGAAAAGCTAAGAATGGAATGCCTTTAAAACATGTGAGCTAAGAGTATTAATCTAGTCATAACTAGGAGGATAGAAAAAGCAGAGTGAGAAGTTTGGTGGTGATAAAGATTATGACAGTAATGTAATAATTATTAAATTATAATCATAATTATTACAGTTTTTTTACAACAAAAAGGATGTATTTAGGAAGGCAACATTTGCCGATAGTCTAGATGCGTCAGGCTTTTCCCATTCAAGGTCACATATTTAAGACAAGCATTAATCCCTTCTTCCCGTCATAAGCAATTACAGTGCTTTTAGAACATGGTTTTACAAATCTAA
This sequence comes from Doris verrucosa, assembly GCA_031762655.1. Lineage (NCBI taxonomy): Eukaryota > Metazoa > Mollusca > Gastropoda > Nudibranchia > Dorididae > Doris > Doris verrucosa. The sequence continues at coordinate 10,984 of JAUEKT010281382.1, read as the reverse complement.
ATCCAATATTTTTATCAGCATTTACATTAACGCTTTTTTTTTAAATCTAAGAATTGAATCATTGCTGTAAAACCTTTCGCTATTTAAAATGTTCTCTCAAGTCTGGTAGTAGCCTTGATGCCAATGTGTCAAATTGCCTTAAGTGTCATAACAATACCTTGCCAGTCTGTTCAGCAGTCTAGCCAACCATGTGAGTTATGACCTCCCCTTTTTTCTCTCTCACGTGATACATACCCGGTACCCATGCCTACTCACCCGGTGACCATGTGGCTGTAAACATGTGGCTAAGGCGTTATAATTTGTAAAAGTCATTTTACATTGGCAGGTTGACAGAGATTGAGAAGCAATGTAAAAATGTTGTTTTCAACACCATTTAAAAAACATTTATTTTATTAAAACTTTGTCAAGACGATTTAAAATCAACATTCAATAATAATGACAGGCTGAAAATAGCTAGCTTAATATTCATTCCAAATCACAAGACTTTATTGCAACATTAATTTCTTAACAAGTTGAGTTATAGAGTGACTACATTATTTTCTTTCCTTAATGAATATGTTTTACTATTTTTTGACCCCCAGGTAAGACACATCTTTCATGTTACCCTGAGGGACAAACAGTTCTGGGATAATGACACTCACTAAGGTTGTGAAGGTTGACCAAATACAAGGGGATGACTTTGATTCTACTTTTGCCAGCCAAAAGTCCACAACAGCTGAAGAAAAAAGCCTAACAGGTTCTTCAGCTATTCAAGACAGTGAGCTTAGTAAGTGATATTGTCCATAGTTTTAGCTTACCTTGTTATAAACCAATTACATTGTTGTGAAATTCACTGTAAATGGGAAAATGTTATCCCACCAAAGAATTTACATGAAATGTATCAAAACTGTTATTTAAGTGAATTTTTGGTTGGTTGGGAACATATTTATGAATTTGTTTTACATTTTATGTAGAACTCGTAAAAGGATAAAAAAAGATACCCTTGGAAGTTCTGGGGCATGAGAAGCAAGAAAGGGGTGATACGTTTCTTCCTCAGATACAAATGATAGTAATTTAAGCAACTTTACTTGATCAAATGAGACTAAAATATGAAGAAAACAATAAAAGTTGTTGATGAGCAAAATGTGGCAAAAAACAATTTCTTCCATCTGCCTTATAGCTAATAGCACTGACAATTTCTTCTCCATTATTTTTATTTCAAATTCACATTGATTATTGACATCATGTTATCTTAATTTTCTTATCATGGCAAGGAATTGTTGATTTATTCAATAAATTATTTCTTGGATCTCATTTTTTTATCTTCACCAGATGGCAGTGTTCAAGATGAAGGGAATGGCCAAACTGTCAGCTCTCTGTCAGAAGTGGCAGAGGAAATGGGTAAGATGAAAGTTTATCATAATCTGTGCTCTTATTGTATGAACAGGCTTCTTGTTACTCAGTTGTCAGAATCAGTTTTCTATTTATTGGTTTTTGCACAACCTGAGCCCAATCTAAGTAAGTAAAGTTCCTTCTAGGCCTAGGCAGACCTATAGAGCCGGAGCTTATCCCGGTCTCAGTAGCGTTAAGGGGAACAGATGATACAAGATCATCGCCTGGACAGCACACTAGTCTATCGCGGGCTTTACTCCCCAGCTTTTGCTGGTACTCAATTACACCTGAGTCGAGTGAAGCAATTGGAGTAAATTTTCTTGCTCATGAAAAATACAGGATGCCCGTGGCGGGATTCGAACCCGGTACTTCTCGGTCACCAGTCCGATGCTCTAACCACTGAGCCACTGTGCCTCCAATCTAAGTAAAATACCCATAAATTTTACAATTGTAATGTTCGTTTCACAAATATCATAAAGACTTACTGGGTATTTCAGCTTGTAATGCATTTTCTTTTGGGTCATCCTTTTTTTCCCATGTAAGACATTTTTCTTTTATGTATCTTTAGTATACTTCATTGTATTATGATAGAATTGAGGGGAAGAATAGTGTAATGAAAATAAAAGAACTATATTTGGCCGACTGCTTGACAAACCTGCCTATCAACAAAATATTTTTACCAGTTTTGTTTTAACTGGAAGATTTGTGACTACACTTTTTCATACGGCTGACAACATTTATTGGTGGTTATTCTATTGTTTACGAGGGAAGCACAGTTATTTAGACTGACATGCACTGCAATGGTCGTGGTGCGCTCCAGTCAGTACTGTCAGTTCTTGTTGATTTATGTAGTTGGTTTTGTGAGAATGAAAGCAAAAGTCATTGGTTAATTTGTGAGTCTATTTTTATGGCAAACATATGTGGGTGTATGTATGCTTCTACAATTCGATACGAGGCATCGCAGACAGCCTTGTTTAAGAAAAGATAAACAAAACAGATTACTGTATACACTTAACTCAAGGTTATTAAAGTTTCTTTGTAAGGAAAATTAAACAAACGTCAGATACAGTCACTCAAAGAAAAAGGAAGAAGACAGATCATATCGTATGTATAAAAAGTAGGCTGTGATAAAAATATCAATACTTATTGAATCGATAAGGAAATGTGTATTGATGTAAAATGCAATTTTGATGCAGTAATATTGAAGTATAAAATCAAGTGATTTCAGAAAATATGTTTTAAGGAAAAATATGGAGAAAATCAACTAGGTAGACGCACCAAGGGAACAATATCTTACAACTTATTAAGAAAATATCGAAAAGAAATTACAGTTGAATACAAGCCATGTTAGTTCACGAAAAGAAAGACATTCAAAATGAACATGGTCAACATTGAAATAATGAACCTATATAAGATCAAATTTGATATAATATGACTACTGAGCGTGAACTGAGAGTGAACATTGCACTAAAACATCTGAGTAGGTAATTGAGCTGAAACATGATATAAATATTCCATATTCATGACAATAACATATACAATAAAATTTCTTCCAGGAGATGATGATTGGGAAGCAAATGCATATGATGAATGATGATGATGATGATGATGATGATGATGATGATGTTGATGATGATGATGATGATGATGATGATGATGATGATGATGATGATGATGATAAAAAGAAGGAGGAGGAAGTAAATATGAAAGAAGAGTGATAAAGCTGATGATGATGGTTGATTATGATCATGAGGATGATGATTGCAAAAACAGGAGAGTTCCTCATGAGATCAACCCTTTTGCAGGCAACTTTTTTTTTTATTCATGAGCAAATCTGGCTCCACCTTATCTTTGCATGCCAAATTTCACCTTTCTTTTGTAGTTCATACCATGTTAATGCAGCAACGCAAAATCTCTATCCCCCGTCCTCGGTCATTGGATCATAAATTCTTTAGTCTTTCTGAACCTAATGTCCGTTAGAAATTCTATAATAATTTGTGACTCTGATTGAATCTTGTTCTTCCTTCTTCAAAAAATTGACTATTCAGATGATGACTTTCCTAATGTATCAGGAGACACTATCGTGAAGTAACATGAATTTTAAAAATGTTACTACAGCAGATTAAAGTTCTCACTTAGAATTGGTCTTCAAGTAGAAAACTTTAATTTCAAAAGTTTTGACTTATGCTTGTTTGTCACGTAGCCAGCAAATTCAAATACTTTACTGAGACAAATTAAGCATAATTATTCTTACTATCATAACCCTGGGGCACATTTATATAGATTTATTCAATAAGGAATTCATGATGTATCAACTGCATTTTTTTTTTCTTTCATGTCAAACAGATAAGGTATATCCATTACCTGAGAACTGGCCCAAAATCAAACAACTGAAACTTCGACCTAGAAGTTGTGAATTATCAAATAGTCGGACTCCTTGTGTGCGGAAAGCTGTATCTCACATTGAATTAATTCAAAATATAATAGATGAATGGTTCAAGAGAGTTTCTGAAGAAGCAAAGTCTCGTGCAAGCAGTTCACATAGCACTATAAAAGGTAACTCAATATCAACGACTTTACAGAAAATTGTCCGAACTTTAAGCAATTGACCAGAATTTAAAGTGTTTAATTCATATACTCTGAATTTATTATGGTACTGTAGATATTTTTGTTATTGTTCAACTTTCATTTAATGAATTTTCATTTTTGTCTGAGTAATTTTTGTTCTATTTCCAGATCAATTTTATCATTTTAGTAATATTAATGTATATTGTCACATTTTGTTGTTGTTTTATTTTCTATATTAGCTGAAAAACCTACTAAGTATAGTTCATTTGCTTTGATAAAAAATCACTGTTTATGTTTTCAGGATGATGCCCTATACTTTTTTTTTCTAGAATTTGTAGGCCTGCTTTTATATGGTTGAACTGAATGGTACACAATTTGTCTGCAAATAACATAGTATGCATATTACATTTGAGTTTTTCTTTTCTTCTGTGACTAAGTTGATCAGTTTCTTTGTATGGCAAGGGAAAATATTTCTTTTTCAAGAGGTTTGAAAATTCATGTCAATCAATAAAATTGCAAAATGTTGTATCAAAAGGATTTTCTCTTTAAGGTAGTAATAAGCTCAGGGTGGAATAAAAGATAGAGCATGTATTAACCATACTGTCTTTGATTTCTAGCCAAGAAAGACACATGAAAAGCTCTTTCAGCATTCATATTCAATTAATTTTTGTACATACAGTGCCACCAGTCCAAAAACAATTACGATTTCAAGATGATCTTGTGGAAAAAGTGTTGAGTGTTCAAGAGACACCTTCATACAAGCCAAGTTCTGTTTCAAGAATGTCCTCCTCGAGACTATCGTCTGCTTCTACACATTTGTCCATTACTGGAAGGGGTGCAGTTGTCGACGAAGGTTTGTACAAAACTTATTTTAAGCAAATGATAATGACAATGAATCATTTTTAAGAACATCTATGAAGGTTGGCTTTGTCTTAATGTTATAAAAAGAGAATGTTAATAGGATGCTTTTTAAGGCCGAGTCTAAATGCTATTCATTGTATGAGAATGTAAATCAAGAATTCATATATACAAAGTACAATATTAGCTTCAGTCACAAATAGAGATCTTTTATTTGATAATTTGATATGGTTAATGCATGTAAATCTCCAGTTGTTTTGCATTAGAAGATATGTCGCCTTTGTGCATACTTTACAATTAAAATTACCATATTATCCCTAATAAGCGCACCGACCCTAATAAGCGCACCCCCTGGAGTTTGGGAATACGTGAGCCATACACTTCAAAAATTAAACGAGCAAATGTACCAGTCAATTGTTGAAGTAATATTACACATTTCCAATTCTCTTATAAAATACCCTGAAGCGACACTCAAACAGTGTTAAAACAGCCTAATGCAATTAAAATGCCAGTATCTGCCGTAGACCTACGTCAAGGAGAGATAGAGAGAGATCTAGATGCTCGCGACCCGCCACGTGTTTCACCGCTGGGCTAGCGTCAATGAGGCCCGTTTTGACAGTTTCACACCTCGTGTCGCATTGTAATCGACACCAGGTACCGAGGTGGAGGGACTGGCATTACATCATAGATCTATAAGGCCGTCAATTTTGTTCAAGTTTGGTTTCCCTTCTACTGCGATTGACACTGGATGAAAAGGATTATCGCACAAACATGCTATAACATGGGTGACCAGTTTCCCTGAGTTTGCCCATGTGGGCTAGCATGGCATCGACGTAATCGTTCATAATACTCCATGAGCGCTTACCCGCCATTGATCTTTGCACCCCTCTTGTTATAATTTCCATCAAACTCAAAGATCAAGAGATCGTCTTTTTTCTCTACTGAGGGTAAAGAGGTAGTAGTAGAGCATAGAACGGAAAAGAAGGCCGACCGAAACATTAGTGTAGTAGTAGGCCTTCTCTCTAACCTACGGACGGACGAAGCTTAGCTTGTGCCTTGTGTGATCCAACCAGTAAGAGATAAACAAAAACAACCAACACATAGAGAAAGACAGAGAGGAGTGTGAGAGAGAGAGAATGAGAGAGAGAGAGAGAGAGAGAGAGATGGTTTTGTAAAGGCCTTGAAACAGCTAAGTATTGCCTGTACTTGGTAGGAGTCACCTGAAAATGGGTCACCAAGTACCCTCTCTTTCTCTCTCTCATGCCGCTTTTCCTTTAACCAGAGTGCCTAAATCTAATGCAGCCTTTTACCCATTCAACTTCAATAGAAGCTACCCATTCAACTTCAATAGAAGCTGGCAATCAAAAAGTTCAATCAAAATTCCCTTGGAACAAATAAAAAGCTAAACAGACAAAGATGTTTACGAAGTCTATTTTTATCTGGTATGATACGGGAAAATGTGATGCAGTTTGATATGAACCTTCTTGTTGTCTTTTGGTACCATTTAAAAAAATAATAGGCCTACCCTTTAAGAAAAAACCTGTCCTCACGTCAGGATTCATTTCTGTGAACAAATGAAAACTCAGCGACTTAAGCCAATTATTGTAAAAAAAACAACAAAAAACTCATCTCACCTCTCACACCATCCCATGCAGCCCACTTGGCCTTTCCTGTCATGTCAAACATTCCTGGCTTATCTGCATGAATAGAATAAGGACAGATCAATTTATAAACCACACATTGAAGATACTTTCTAAAGCAAGTGGAGTTAATTTCTTGCTCAAGGAAATACAAGATGTTTGCCACCGCAATTTGAACCGTGTACCTCTCGGTCAGCAGTCTGACGCTTTAACTACTCAGCCACCATGCCCCACTTGCAAAGTACATTCCCCCACCTGCATCAACGCTCTTCAATCCTCAAAGAGCCTCCTTCACTCCATTCAAGCTTCCCTCATCCCTTTCTATAAAACACCCCCTCTCATCTCCATTTACTTCCTAAAACACACTCCCTCACAGCCGTATTCATTTTCTATAACACCACCCTCATACACATGGACACTCTTACATTCCACTCTGTGTACTCCACTTTTTCTACATTCATTTTCAATATATCACACTTTTTGTCTGCACCTTACTCCCCATCCCTCGTTGATTTTTTTAGTTAGCACCCTACCCACTCCCTCTATTCCCGGCATGGCTACAGCACACACCTCTACACCCTTCAAAAGTCACTTTCTATAGCAGTGTTCCGCCCTCCTCCTTTTCCCCTTCTAAATAAGGCCTCCCCCCCCCCCAACCTAGATGAGATTCTTTCTTAGATAAAGTAATTTCACCTCTTCAGCTAATGTCCTAAATCTTTTTGCCCAGATGAAATATGAAACGCCATAAGAAATACTAGATTGTTTGCATTGTAAAATTGTGGTAGGTCATACATTAATAATCTATGTGTACAAAGAAATGTTGGCTTCAATGAAATTGTAGTACACAATAGTGGTGCCTATCTTGGCACATATTATAAATAAATGAGTGAGTACTGATGCATAACTAATTGTCTAATTACAACTTTATTTAAGTTATTAAAGGTAATGGAAAATTGCGGATGAAATAATTCTCTGCCTTTTAAACGTACCCGGTAGCCAATCAAATGAATTCTAGACAATATTCCCAATCCGGGGTCTATTATTGTGCCCTAGAATTAGGCCTTAGATTAAAGAACACAGCCAGTAGACCGGTGATCGTTGCCAAAATTTGTGGAATTTGGTACATTGTACATCAGTTAATCATTAGCCTGTGACAGGCTGCTCTGTGATTTAGCTAACTCCAATTTCCAGGATATCCAAGAAGTTTGAATTCCTGTTACTGTGTTTCCTGTAGCACGCACCTGGAAAAAATCTTCGAACTGACAGACTTTTAAAAAATCGTTATCGTCCAGAAGCAGAAATGGTTATATATCTTGCTCAGAAAAATGTATCTTTTAAAGATAAAATGAAAGGACGTCTATATCCAGGAAAGACAGATGATTTAACTCACTGAGTACTGGGGGTCTCGCGAGAGCCACAACCCCTGAGTACTGGACTTTTTCGGGGTATTTCGAAAAATCATAACTCAGCTCAGAATTGTTCAATTGCTATGATTCTTTTACAGAAAAAAAACAGAAACATGTCTTCTTTCCGGTAAAAAACAAATAAATGCTCTATCTTTTATAGCTTTTTTAAAATGATTTTTTTATGTGCACATGTATTTTGGTTTTTACACAAAATTATAGGACTGACACCCGTGTTGACAATGACGATGTTTGACTCGTCTTCTCTCCCTTTCCCTTACTCACACCAGCTCCTTTACCAGTTGAAATATCAGTATCAGGCCGCTTTCTCTTTTCTGGAATAAATTCAGGATCAATTGGCACTTAGATTGTAATCTGATGAGCTAGACCCATAAAAAGCATAAAAAATGTTGTCAGTAGGTACCACAAGTGCTCGCATTAGGCTGATGGAAAATTTCTCGCCTAGCACTAGCAGAAATTATCTGAAAACATGGATTCTTTACTTTATCATATCTCTGATCACAGACAAAACCATCTAAAAGTTCCATATCTTTTCAATTGTTTGTCTTGATTTTGTAAATGTGCGTGGTTTATAAGTATTTTATTAAGAATTTTGTTTTAGTAGCCTTTACGGGCAGCTCCTGATCGGCCGACGCCAAAGGGAGGCGAGGTCGCGTAAGTCGTCCTTTTTCAGTTTGGATGGCGAGGCTGTACAAAAATAGGAATGACATCATTATGAGACATCATTGCAAAGGGCAGTAATTCCCGTTTATTTTGATACAGCTTTGCTTCGCCTGGGAGCTGCCATTTTGACTAAAAACGTCGATTTTTGTTCAGGCCGAGTGCCCTCCCCGAAAAAATTGTTAAAATTAAAGTTGAACTCTAACTTCCGCCCCGCTCGGTATGAAATGAAACGAAAGGCCAAACAAGCGTTGATGACGGTTCCCGTGACTGTCACGATACGAGTGAAAGTGTGGAAAAAATATAAAGTCGGTCACGAGGGTGTCTCGGGATCAGTCTTTAGATGTAAATTTACACGTCCCAAGACTCTCTCGGGATCTGTTGTCAGTGAGTTAAATATAAACACTTCAAAAAGATGATGGAAGATATAAAATATCACGGGGTCCCCGGGCAAACGGGAAACCCAACTAGTGGGGGAAAATTTACAATCTACTGAGATTTCATGATTAGAGAGGTTCTACTGTATATATACCTGTATATATATCAGAAGGATAATGCGCAAACATTTAATAAAGTAGAAAAAAACCCTGTTTCCAACAAAAATAAACAAAACTCACTCTTCAAACAGACTGTAGCCCTCGACTCTCTCTGTCTGCAATCGATGAAACCTTCGAATAAGATCTAAGGGACTAGCATGGCCATTTGCATGTTTCGGGCTTGCATTTGGGTCTCCGACCGGGCAGTTGGCACTTGCCATTGTTAGGTTTTCTTTCAAGTTAGAACCACAGATGTTTACTTCTGTTTTGAAAAGCAGGACAAAAAGACAATTTGCTTTGAAAGTATGTTATAATGTAAATTCAAATTCAGCATACAAAAAAACAATGTACAGTGCAACCCCTGGATAACGACACCCCCTGGATAGCGACATTGACCTCTGGTCCCGATTTTTTTTGCTAATCAATATCATTAGTAATAAAAAACCCAAGATACACACACATTTGAGTAAAACCCCTGGATAGCAATATCAATGTAGCGATAATCAGCAGTCGACAACAAGGCTTGATTAAAGAAATCTTGCCAAATCGGCAACCTTGGTTTTCCACCCAGCGTCGCCTGGTACTCTTAGCCAATAAAAACGCTTCTTTTCCAAGCCAATGTGATTGCGCTGTCACCATAGTCGTCACTAACCAATGAGAATACAGATATATCACTACCAATACCTACAATATGTTCACTACTCTCCCAGCCATTCCCCTTCCTCCAGTAGTATCAAAGTGTAGTAGCTTTCGCTTTTTGATTTTATGTCACCGTCAGGTTTCCCCAGGTGCCCACACGTCAGCCGTTGGTCATTCTCGCTTGCCACTTCTCCCCCTCTTCTCCATTCATTATATTTGACGTCTGGGTTATTTTCACTCCTATACTACCTGTATTTGTCCATATTGGATTATTACTCCTGTAGATCGCTTGGATATAATGGGTTCATTAAAAAATTATTTTTTTTTACTAGAGAATGCGAGTTTGATTCCACTTTAACTTTTGCTGTACATATTGTAATTTTGTAGCATGGTTGGGATGTGTTTTGTCACAGGAACTGGTCTGAGCAGTGTATCGTTGTATTTCATAGAGATCTTGCCACACCCCCTTTATTTGCCATCTTGAAAACCCCAGAACAACACCCCTGGATAACGACATAAGTTTTCGGTCCCGGGTGATGTTGTTATCCAGGGGTTGCACTGTAATGAAATGAGAGACAACATTAAAATCAAACACAAATAATTTGATCAAATGGGATGTTAATTATATGTTTTCCTGTATGATTTGCATGATTGCATCCTTACATCACTCATCATCTACTGACCCACTAATGTAGTATCCGGTTTCCCAATGTGTAGACAACACTTCTAGCAGTCGACACAAAGCTGGAAGCAAGTAGCTTTACTGGTGTCACAATATATTTTTTATTGCGAAGGTTGGGGCTTGAAGCAATTATGTTGGTCTCAAGAATGATACAGGGTCTAGAAATTTGATACAATCTACCCGGTTTCTTGCATCTTAATTTTGAGTAGAATTTTTTTAGGTTTGCACTTGTAAGAGAAAAGAAAGAAAGAAAAAAAAAGCACCCTGTCAGTCTTGTGTTAAATCTAAGAGTAAGACTAATTACTCTAAGTAAGTTTCACAAATACTCATAGGCCTACACACAAATCTTGCTAACACATTTGTGCACAATTTCTCAGTTTTAATTCAATAGAAAATCAACTGCGTTTCTGTTGTAACCTGTAAACAAAACTTTCACTGGACAGATGAGCATGAAAAGAAACATGCGGGAAGCTTCGGCTGCTAGGATACTGAAAGTGAAACTAACAGCAATTAACTCACTGACTACCACCAGGTTTCAGCCCGCCAAACCCCTCCCTACCAGCATTTTTTTGACGTTTTCCAAAAATTCACAGAAAATACAATATA
>JAUEKT010281271.1:0-11642 GCA_031762655.1 Doris verrucosa | reverse complement strand
GCTTGGTGTCTCCAGTCTACCACGCTGGGGTCCCCCCAAATCACCGGCCTCTCCGCCTCGGTATCAGCCTTCTTAGCTTCATCCTCTCTCTTCCGCTTGCTGTTCTTATCCTCCCCTCCTCCACCTGCCCCTCCCCAGCCAAATGTACTACCATAGACACTTCCACCATACACGCTACTGCTTTCACTGCTGTAGTAACCACCACCACCCCCACCATTAGCACCGATGCTACTACCACCAATACCGCTTCTACTACTACCACGACGTGCACCGTCATGACGGTGGCCGATGCTGCTGATCCCACCACTGCTACCATCACCACCGCCGTAGTTACCATGGGCGCTACCAACGTAACTTCCAGCGGAAATCACCCCTTTACGACTTCCCTTACGAACCAACAACGAGTCCACGTGCTCTCTGTGGGCTGGCATGACCACCGACAGGCTGCTGGTCGCATCCTCCTCGCGCCTCTCCCCCATCCGGTAGATCCTGGAAAGCGTCATAGGTTCGTACGGCGTGGAGGAAGTCTCGCTTTGGCACGCGAAAAGCGATTTCGTGGTGAAACTCCTAACGAAATCCAATTTGCTTTGGCGACGGATATCGTCAAGGTAAATACTACTTTCTCGTCTTTCCCCTCCGTCTCCTTCTCCAGAACAGACCACCATCTTACCCCTGTTGTCCAAAATCAAAGCCTGCTTCCACCTCTCAAGAGCTTCCTCGTTGTCCCATAGGGGGTGCGGCTTTCGATTCGAGGACATGGAGTTGTAAAGACTCAAATGGTCGTCTCCTGAAGCGTACTTCGTCGAAGCGTTAGACTTGGTCAGGACAGGTGCCCGTAAAATGCGTTGGATCTTGTGCGTGACGTAATGGTCAGTCGTGACGTCGCTGTGATGTCGATGACGATAGCCGAATTCCGGACGGCGCGTGAAAAACCCCACGCAGAGGTCTTCGCTGACCGGATTTCGGGGCGGGAAAGTGGAGTACTGATTCTCCTCTCGGTTGATGGTCAGGAGTCGGAGGTCCCACAGCTTTAGTTTCGTGGTGAACTTGGAATCGAGGTCCGTCGGGGTGGAGTTTGTCGTCAGGTCCGAAATGGAAATACCTCTGTGGGACGGGTCGTCATAATTGGAGCTTTTAGACTCTTTCTGAGAACTGATGCAAACGCTTGGATTCGGCATATTATTAATTCTCTGACCGGAATAGCCGCTGTGAGCGGACATAGACGAGGAGTCCAGTCTGCTGTCTTGTGACACCACCTCGTCTGTTTTGGGCAGAATGACGGGTTTGCCTCCCAGCATGAAGATCATCGGTCGGTGAGCCAGATCCATCTGGTGACGATGACGCAAGAGAGAGCCTGAATAATAAATGGTCTGATGACTCGCGGTGCTGCCGGTGCACTGGCTGAACATGGACCCGTTGTAGATGTAGCTTTCCGTGCATGAGTCACTGATGGAGCCATGGTACATCAAGCTGTTTGAGTCGGAGGGAGTGATGGGGACTGAGGATGATGAACTGATGACTGATTCGGCTGGTCGTTCTTTTTCATCTTTTTCTTTGCTGACTGCTTTCTCTTCTTCTTCAGCTTTGGCCAGCTTTTCACACTCCACCTGCACATCTTTGACCACGTCATAGATGTGCTCGCCATCGTCGTCATAATCATCGTCAATCTCGTCATCCTTGATGATGTCATTTCCTTCGATGACGCGTGAGACGCTCGCCTCTTCCAACGGCAGCGGTGGCAAGCTGGTTTCCACGATGCTCCTCCTCCCTTTTCCCTCAGAGAATTCCGACAGGCTTGGCGGATCCATCGAGAATATGGAGGCCGTTGATTCATCTTCTTTAGCGTCTATGGCTTCAGTTTTCTTTAAAGTCGATGATGATGATGATGCCTCTTGCTGTTGTAAATCGACTTCCTCCCGTTGTCGTGTGAGAGTGTTGACGAGAGAGGTCAGCCCAGATTTCCCCTCAATCCCACCACCGTTATCGAAAGAATCGCTGCTTTCCCCCGGAGTATGGTTCAAAAACATAATCCGGTGTTGAGTTCGCGGTAAATCCGGAAGCGTAAAATGCCGGTCTTTGATCCGCTCCCAGGATGCCAGCTGCTTGCGTCTGCGTCGCATCAAGGTGGTGCTTTCCTCTTCTGCGTCCGTGAGTCCGTACAGCGCCAGACGTTCAGCCGAGGGTTCTGGGGCAACGATGTCAGACCTGTGCTTGAACTGGATGACGCGGCCACCCTCGGAATCCTCCTCAAATTCGTCGTCCGAGACCAAATCTCCATGGCTGCCAAAGTCGTGCACAGATTTGGACTTCTTGTTCCGCATCCCACCCCAAGCCCCGCCCTCCTGGCCAGTGGCCGCTGATAATGTCGACGACGAAACCGATGACCGGCACCCGAAAAGGGATTTTGGACGCAGGGCTCTCTTCATGACGAAGTTCGACTCGCACAGCTCCAAAGGTGTGATCACGGGAACCATGACGCAACCTCGCTGGCTGGAAGAAGCGTCCTTGACCTGCAGGTCGTTGTCCTGTTGGCAACACGGCAGACCGCATGTGTGACCGGGGGGGTCATGTGAGAAGGCCGGTGGCGCAGTGACCACCTGGGGCTCTTTACGCCACAACCAGCGCCACTTGACTCTCTGGTGGATGAGAAAGCGCAAATACAAAGGATGAGAAACGATTTGTGGTACGGTATCGCAGATACATATATACGATAATATATACTCAGTTGTTATCTCCCTAGCCTATTTACACTATTCGAGTCACACGTCTCATCAAAAGTGTTGTTCGTTACAAATGAAAGCCTAATTTTCCATACACGAACACGGTAGAACAGAGCTACCGGGGAATGAGGAATTTTAAACAAGAAATAGGGACTGAATGGTTGTTTTGAGTAATCATTCTGCGAAATATATAATGGCAGGAAGCTTTGCAAAAATCATGAAATATACACATAGAAAGTAACACACACAAAAAAGCTTAACTGTTTTACATATTAATTGACAACATATTGGAAAATTTTTGCAACTCTAAAGAAACGAATGATTCTAAACTCTGTAGCTTTCATTATTGCTATGTAGCTTAAATTTATTAGTATACTCCTGTGCTTGCGGCCTGTTTCTACTTATATTTGTATATTATATACTTGCGTCACATCTTGTAGTGATCCAGAAAATATTGATAATTGTACTTATAACCATCTCCCTTGAAGTGAAAGCAAGAGAGCAAAAGTTGATCGATGGCTGCTCTATCTGGTTGTGATGGCTGCAGTTTTGTCCTTCCTGTCAAACTTGATTGTTGTATCTTCAAACTGCATCGAACATTTCTGTACGTTTGAATCTCTGCTGATGGCTCGTTCTTTCTTTAAATGAAAAATCATACATTGACATTCATACAGTCATGTAACAACGTGTACACATCCTAAATTGTGTCGAAAGAAAGAGCTTTCACATTAAATACAAACCGAACTTCAAACATCAAAGGCCATACAAACATGAACAATCATTATGTTGGTTATATATAGAGTTCAGTTTGCAGCTTCATACAGTCACGTAACAACATAGTATTATATGTCGTAAATTCTGGCGAAACTAGCTCTTGCGTAAAATACAAACTGAACATCTAACACCAAACAACATACATGTACAAAAATGAACAAATTATTATGTAGTATTATATATCTTCGGTGTCATTCTTTACACATATAACTACAATTTCACATCAGATTCATTTTTACACCAATTTGAACTCTAATGGATGCAGCAGTGTTTTTAAAAGTAGGAAAACTCAAGGGTAATGAAGGTTGCGCCCTCTTGTGACGTCTTTCAAATGTATAAAACAAGCTACTTATTTTGGCACTCTAATTTTACTTTTTACAACAACACATCTGTAAAATTTACTCAGGAAGTTGTACAGGTCTTGAACGACAACGATGATATTTTCCTTTGTTTTGTTGTATTTTTATTTCTTTTTCTATTTTATTTTTTTTTATAATTTTATGCTTTGTATTTTTTTCTCAACTTCATCAATAAGTTCGATCTGGTGTTTCCCTATGTCAGAAGGTTGCTTTTTTTTTTAAGGGTTATTTTTTCTTTTTAATGAATGGGAGGAAAGTCAGTTGGGTATTCATCATTGGAAGATTGATTTATCCGAAAGATAAGGGTAGCTACTTCCTTTTGTTTACTTTTATCTAGTGGATTGCCTGTGACAGGACCAGAAAAAGAGTTGAGTGAAAATCGAGAACAGCGTAAGTAAGAAATAGACAGAATATCTCATGATGGTGAATAATAAAGCCAGAGAGGTCAGTTTTGTTTTTCTGTGGGCCGGAACCAGGCTGGGGCTGGAGCTGGGATGAAAACTGTATAGGTAAATAATGCCAGCCAGACTGAGGCTGGTGAACACCCACTCTGGTTTACCACCATTCGCAAGCACCAGGCCTGGTATTACATGCTCTATCATTTCTCATGTCTTTTTTTTTTTAATCCCAGGCTGGTGGAAGCAGTCCCCATTTGAATTTCACGATTTGATTTTATCAACATTTCCGAACAGGTTAGTTACATAATTTTTATAATATACAAAGTACATGTATTTACTCCATTCATATGTAGCAACTGTATTCGACACAATTTTGGTAGATTTTTCATGTAAAATAGGTGTCATGATTTTATGCCATGACTCACTAATTAGATCATTGCAGACCTGCTTTTTTTTTTTAGCCTAAAAATACTGATAACAAACAATTTCATGGCGCCAATTTCTGTCCTGGCTACAGTCCAGCCGCATCCAGTTCACCTGTTGTCTGAACACGTCAACACTGGCACCATGCCTGGTGATACTCCAGTCTCAAAGACCCCAATCTGACAGCCCCCAGTCCATCCATCCCCAGTTTACCTGTCAACTGTGAATACGTCTGGCACCATGACTGGTGCTCCCCTAGTCACAGCCCCCCAGTCACAGTCTGATTCCGTCCTTACCGTTGCCAATAGCCGCACTTAGAAGTGGCTGGGTTTAATGACCAATTGGCACAGATCAGCCCTATGCATGAACAAATAAAAGGATGCACGCGGCAGCATGAGTTCCTCTGTACCTCACTACTGCAGAGTTGCCACAATGTTTTGAGGAAAATCAGGATATCAAGTAAAAAAAAAATCAGTAGTTAAGGGAACAAATCAGGATCAACTAATTCAATGAAGAATGCAGTTTATAAAAAATCAGTATTTTTTACAGTAACTGCTGAAATAATCAGGATGTCTGCTCTATTAATATTAATACGTCTTATAAAAAATCAGGCTGTCCTGATTGAATCAGCATAAGTGGCAGGTCTACTACTGATCTGGAAATCTGACAGTGAAGCCGGGCGGGACGGAGAGGAACTGCTTGGTGGGTATTGGTAGTCTAGTCCTCACCTGGGCTCAGGAGGACGGAAAGCATTCCCCACTTCTGGAATTGGGCCGAGTTGAGGACAAGATTCCTGTCCCCTCCCCCCACGTAAAAGTGTCCAATTAAAATAACTAATCTGCTCACTGATATTTGGTTCTCCTTCTACACTTCTAGGTAGCAATTCAATAGTAAAATCAGCACGTGTAGGAGAGCATACAGGAAGACCAATCCAGCGATGGATTGAAGTAAGACAGCATTCAATGGAGGTCCGTCTTGGTCTTAACACACAGGATCCTGCAATTAATCTCAGCCGTCTGAGGCTTACGCTAGTGTAGAAGGATGTCGTTTGCAGGGTCTTTTCAGAGCTCAAAACAATCCAAGCATGTTACCTTAAAAAAGAAATCACTTGAAACTTCATTACCATGGTGTAGGCTATACATTGAGGAATGTTAATGATACCTTTTGTTGCCAGATTATATTATAGAGCATCTGTCAAATACAAGAACAACTTTTTCTTGTTCTTCTTTTATTCTTCTTTCTCCTCCTTCTTTCATTGTTCTTGTTCTCGTTTTTCTTGTTGTTCTTCTTGTTTCCATGGTGCATCAGAATTTCTTTCAGCAGCCAATTTCTATCTTGCCAATATCAACTCAACTAACATTTGTCTCAATGGGACTTTCACACTATTTTTAAAAATATCTATAATTTGACTTATGTTTTAAATTTCTATAAATTTACTCTAATATATATATGTGTTAGTAGTTTTATTAGTATACAAATAAAAATAAAATAAATCACGAGGAGTTTCTAGCATTCATATTTTGATTTTTATTTGCAGCAATTGTTAAAAATTTATACATTTTTCACACATTGAGTCAACACTCTCCTTACTCTCTGGTAATATCATTGGTTCTTCCTCTAATACTCGTTGGGACAACTTGTTCATTCAAAATACAAAGTAAAAGTTTAAGTGTAAACGGATGCAGAAAATAATTCATTCATACACGTATTATATATCTATATAACTCATTAAAACATAATCTTTTAAAAAACAAAAAGTCACAACAGAGGTAAAATACTTGACACGGATGCACAACCTCTCAGAAAGAATTATAAACTCATCTCCACATCAAAGGTCAAATTACTTCGTTATTTATAATATTAACCCCTAAGTAGATCTTGTTTTACGTCACAACTTTACACAATGCTGTTTGTTGCCATTATTTCTCGACAGTATCAACGTCAATGTCGGTTGTTGAATACACATCAATAGAAAGTTAGCGGACTGACAAAAATATAAAAAAATGTTAAAATAAATGAAACAAAACTTTAAATAATGCTCAGACAAGATAAAAAAGAAAGAAGAAGAGGACAAATAAGTTTAAATGAGGGGGGAACTTATCCTTGTATTTAAACAAAGTGGAAAATAATGCTCAAAAATCACTTCATTCTTAGTGTTCTGGTTGCTATTGTTAGACCGCCCAACAGTGCTTCATTTATGTTGCTCATTAGATACATCTAAATAAATCTTCATCTCTATGGTAAAGTAAAAAAACAATCAATTTATTTTCTAAATTTAGAGGTTTTTCTTTAGTTAAAATGACAAAAAATTTAACATTAACAGTTTGTTCGTTTGTTTTACTTTGACCTTTGCCCCCTAAAATTCTAGCAAACAGCAAAATAAAGCAAAGAAACCAACAAGGTAGAAGAAGGTAGAGAAAGGTAGACCTACCAAAAGCGCCCACAAATTGCCTGTTGATAGATAGGCCAGATAAAATCACCAACACATAAACTCTTTTGTAGTGGAAACCATCCAAATCTGTATGACAAAGGCAAATAAACTTAGGACCACGTTCATAAGCAAAGGACCGTGCTCTCAACCAACTCTCACATCAGTCTCACTTAAAATCATATAATTTGTATATTTACATCAGCGTTATAAAATCAACAAATCTTGTTCAACAAGCACCTCCTCTTGGCAACTCCGTGGTGTACCACATATAAAAAAGATCCATAAATTGCTCTCAGGGCAGAGCATTTACACAAGTCTTTAGATGCATACAGCAAAATTCTCCTTTCACTCAGGACTCGCTCATTACTCACTTCAATACATTTGTTTTTAACGCTCACAGAATAAGGGTTGTGAACGACACTCGTTATAATATAATCAGATCAAAACCGCATACAAATCTGTGACATACCAACATTCACCAGCACGCACTGGTTTATATACATGCTAATACATGAGAGACAGCCTGATCATAAATGACGTATCATGGTAGTATATATATATTTATATAATATATAGATATATGCACGTATAAAAATATCATATATGCATTGCATATGAGAATACGAAATAGGACGAAAAGACAAACTTACAAGTCTAGGGCTTGAAAAGACTTGATAATAGAAAATAGACTGTGCCGTTACATTTTCATATCAAATGAGTAACAGCAACAATATTGCCAAAACCAATCTCAGACTTGGGCCAAATATCATAGGTGACAAGATTGAGGGAAATATAAAACTCTCCAAAACTACTCCCACCCCCTGTCCACTTGCTTGGAATTTTAAAGGAGAAGGCAGACAGAAAGACCTCTGCCAAATTTTGTTTCTTTTCAAATGGACTCGTTTCAAATTCAAAACTAGAACTAATACTCTTAGTCGCACTTGTACCACATTTCAACAGCAGAGAGTGCACACTTGTCAATACTAAAGGAAAACAGGATAAAGCGTATTTCAGAAATTTTGTGGATTGCAAGAGTGTTGTATTACACCAACGATATAAGGTGATACATGGAGATGAACGCTCTTTAACGATGAAAACAACTAATGGACACACAATTATCAAAAATTATCTTCGAGAAGATGAGAAAAAGATTCACAACAATAAAGTACGGAATAATATAAAAATATAGATATGCAGCAGACGCAGGTATGAATTTGTTTACGGACGAAAATCACAAGCTGATTTTAACTTTTTTTTTTTTTAGAAAAGAAAGAAAAAAAGGCATTGCTGGAGAATGATCAGCTGCCAATTCTTGGCTTTGAGATTTTTGCTTTCTTCAACACCTGGCTGTTAGAGCGCCAACCCACTGAAATCGAATCAATGCTTTCACACATCAACGTTGTAACCCAAAAGATGTTCTTGAATGACACGCTGCACCTCACATCAATACTTTTAATACACCCGCTAAATCAGCGATCTTGACATGATATTGATTTGTTTTAGCGGGTGGGAGATTCCACAGACATTCTTAAGGCAAATTTGAATCCGTCCATTCCCTCCTCTACCCAAATGGCTGATTCGGGTGTCATGGTCAATCTACCCTGGTGTGGCAATGGAGAGCAATGGACAGCGAATGCGTGTTAAAAGAATAAGTATACTACGTCTTCACTACACCACTAATGCCCAATAGGACATAGCACCTTGTTTACATTAACGCCTGGACACACACACACACATGCACACACAAATGTACAAACGAACAAGTAAACAGGTTTAAACTTATTTACATCTGCATGTGGATATCATTGGACGCTATGGACGTTCATTCTAAAACAACATAATTAACTAGAAAGAAGGTTCAGTTAGGTGAGAGGTAATCAGGATTCTTTCTTCAAGGCCAGGCAAGAAAGAAACAAAGCAAAAGCATGAACAATTTACCAGACCTGCAAACTAGTTTTTTAAAGTTGGGAATTTTTGAAAAAAATAGGAGTCTTTCAAAGTAGTGTCATACTGCCAAAAGAAAACCTGCCAATTGGTCACAGAATGATTCTTTACAACAAAACGATCCATGATTGAGTCTAGAGCTCGAGCCTAGGTCAACACTCAGGAAGAGGCGATCTAGTTGAAAGTCGCTTATAACATATTTAAATCTACAAATCCTTCAAATTTATTGCGTACACCATCTATTTTTGACTTAAAAGAAGACAAGATGTAGATTTGTGAAGAATACATGGTGTTTAAAAAACATCAGTTTTAAAACTCCAATCAGGGTATCTAATCTTCAAAGCGCAAAAAGAGCGGAGAAGAAAATCCAAAAGATTGGTAAGTCTGAATCGTAATCCTAGTGCAAAACAGTCCTCATATGTCCTTCATAATAGTCATGAACAACGATCAAGATGAAAATAAAAATGGTGGGTTGTTTTTTTTTACATTTTCCTTGACATGGGATCTCCGCCTAAATGTTGCATTCCATTAAAAAGTCAGCCTAAAAATAGAATTTAAGTTTTAATATATATTACAAAATAGAATATCTCTTTCTCACACACATACACACACACACACACAAGAGAAATGCATACTCAATCACAATCGTTCCCGTTTTTTTCTGTCACACTCTCTCTCTCTCTTTCTAAAAAGTTGATCTTCAAGATGATGATATTATATTGATAAAAAAAAATTCATAAAGTGCATATCTATGCAAGGACAAAAGCTGCTTTATAAGGTCACTTAGTCGTCTGCATCATTAAGTACTTGATTTGGACACCGCGGCCCCGTGAATTCACTTAATTTTTTTCATTCATTTCATAGATATTTATTGTATCTAGTATATGTAGATATATAAAATAAGTTAGAATACAGTTCATGAACTAAATGAACGTTACAAAAAAATTGAAAAAAAGTTCTACAGCCTTTGTCATCAAAAATAATTGGTGGAGGACATGGATGGGAAATAGACATACCGGTAATATACATTTTACTTTTACACGATTAATTACACAGTACTTACAAAAATCAGATTTTAATATAAAACAGCTCACAAGAAAAAAACAAAACACAAAAGAAAAACAACAAACATTGTGTAGAGTCCAAAGGTTCATCGAGAACAAAACCACATAATGACACTTTGACGTACGGTAACTGCTTTACGTATAACAGTAAATCTATCCGAATGTAACGAAGATAACGTTTTTGTGTTTTGATTCTCTTTTCCAAGGACAATGACGAAAACCACAACATCCCCTTTCTACGATGACCATACACAAGTTCGTGAAAAAGAAAAAAAATGAACACAAAAACAATTACTACGAAAAAAAACAAATAAAGTTTCCTGACAAATGGCCTGCCAATAGAATGTGTCTTCTATTTTCAAAACAAAAATCTATGCATATTTAGAAGAGGTCGACTGACAAGCGAGACATTAAAAAAAACCCGAACAAATCTTGTTTCTGAACAATGTGAGAACAGCAGCAGCAGCAACAACAACAAAGAGAGCAAAAGATTTAATGCTTTGGTCAATGAATGATATGAAGCAACGTGCGACGAACGAGGGTCTTCGTCTCCACGTTTTGGCCGTTTGGCATCTTCAACTTCAAAAAAATGTTTTTTTTTCCTTTCTTCAACTAGTAACAGATATGGGTGTGCTTGTTTGGAGTGACGAGCTAGCAAAAAAAACATCTAGTTCCTGAAACTTTTTGGATAGTGATCAGTTGAATTATCTAATTTTATTTAAAGGCCGATCTTTGTAGAATTTTGGAACATCTCTCCCCAAACCCTTAGCAATTAAAAAATTGTGGTAAACAGGCAAATCGGAAATTCGGGTGAAGATTCCCTTCACATCGATTAGCATTCGGATGACCGGGAAAATAAGCTATACATTCCTCAACTTTTGAAAAGAATTAGAATGTACCTATCTTCAGAGTTTTAATGATGCTTCCATCAAATTCATGTTGTGCTAATTTTCCCTGAATTTTCCTCATGTTTGCCCACAAAAGCCCAAAATCCCGAATATTTTCCCAACAGGGAAGCTTTTAGTAAACTTTCCTAACTTCCCTAATTTTCCCTCATGTTTGCGCACAAAATCCCAAATAACTGATATTTTCCCTACAGGGAAGCTTTTTTTCAACTTTCCTGATTTCCCTAATTTTCCCTGATGTTTGCCCACAAAATCCCAAAGTGCCTGCTATTTATCAAACAGGGAAGCTTTTCTTTAATTTCCCTGATACCCCTGATTTCCCCAATAAATGGGAACCTTGCAAATTACCTTCCTACAAATCAAGAACCCCATTCCTTTCACATCGCAACACGTAGTGCATCTGATGCCGAAAAGATTGTGGCGCAGGTGTCAACAAGCATAGGATAGATACGCACATTGATAGATCGTCATCATAATAATCATAATAATAATGATGATAATAGTAATAACAATAATAATAATAATAGTGGCGTAGTGTAGTGGTGGGAGCCATGATGAGGTGAAAAAAACAACAACGGCAACAACAACAACAATGACATGATGAATGAAACATGAGGGGAGCAA
>JAUEKT010281160.1:0-11650 GCA_031762655.1 Doris verrucosa | reverse complement strand
TCTCTCTCTCTCTCTCTCTCTCTCTCTCTCTCTCTCTCTCTCTCTCTCTCTCTCTCTCTCTCTCTTCCTCCCACCCTTTTTTGGCTCTAGTTAATTTCCTCTAAGTATGGAGGTTTCAAGTGCATGCGTGTGTGTGTGTGTGTGTGTGTGTGTGTGTAGTTACCCGAGTCTCTTGTTAATTTTGAGTGTGACTGTCAATTTGCATCTCATCACAAATGAAGGTTAGCACTTTTTTTTGTTAGCATTTCAATAGTGATTAATTCTACCAAATGTAAATTAGTGAGACGGAATGAAAGAAGTGTTATCCAAACGGATATTTAATCCACTCTTTAGACCTTTAAGGCCCAGCTTACTTTCCTGCCTTGTTTCCTTTGCTACATGTGCTTAGGGCAGGACACCGGTTTGGCCCGGCTGGCTGACAAGGTGGTGCGGACCGTCATTCACGATGCCCTGGCCGTGGCGCGGCGGGGTAAGGGGCAGCAGACTCTAACGGGAAGCACTTGTTTTGATGCACATATGTCTAACCAATGTGTAATGGGTGGCCAGACAGTAGAAGGACAGGCTAATGCTAATAGTAGTGATGATAGCAGGAGTAGGGAGAGGATAGATATGAGATCACAGCCAGACAATAGCCCTCAGAACTATACTTCACAACAAGCTAAGTTAAATGAAACACCAGAGACCCAGCAAAGTCAAAATTCTGATGAGGAATATGTAACTATTCAGGTCAATCCCATCCATTTGTATCATGGTCAAAGTAAGGGAAATATGAAGATAAAATTTTCAATTCAGTCTACCATTAGGCGGAGAATATGTGCAGAACTTGACAGAAAAGCTCCTATTGAGGAGATCTATGCTGCTGTCACAGATCCCATCATTCACCATTATGAAACAGATGCATTATCTGATTTTAACCATGAGAAGGAAACAGGAGAAACGAGGGATATGACACTTGATGACAATGTTGAAAGTAATTTTGAATCTATGCATGGCTTAAGCCAGGAATTTACAAAAGTGCAACATTCTCAGCAGCCTACAAAAAACATTTGTAAATCAGAATATTATGAAAGAAAAGAATTATATAAAGAAAATGAAAACAAGAATGAGCAGAAAAGTTCTTTTGATAATATTAAAGATAATGAGCGTCAGAAAACTATTGCACCCAATGCTTCACAGCACACTATGACAGAAACACAGTTTTGTGCCCCTGAAATTCAAGAAAGGGAACAAGGCAAGACTCCCTCTGAGATAGAACAATGTCAAAAGCCAACGTTCAACAAAGCTCTCAAAGAAGGCAGAAGAAAGAAGTCATCAAAACCCCCCCAAAAAGCTCACAAAGTCAAGAAGACATCTCTGATTCCTGTTCAGGAATATTATGAAGGGACAATCGAGGAAATGGAGGAGTTTGAAACTGTTCTGCAAAATGCAGATGACAGTTTTGAGAGACTTCTCATTACTGCCGAAGACAGTTTGCTTTTGTGTGTTCAAGCAGACCATGAGCCGATAACATCTGAGGTCTTGGACCTACAGAATTTTATTGGAACTGCTTCTCTTGCTTTAGATGAAAATGAAGACATAAACACTACTGCAATGGCTGTTAAGGAAGATGTGAGCAAGAAACAGATGGCGTCTCTCAACAATCAAAGAAATATAAACCTTCCCGAAAGCAATCTTGAAACTTTTGCTGCTGAGAAAAGTCACAATCCACTTATTGATTTTACAATTCAGTCTTCAAGTGTTACTCCTGAGAAAGCATGTGAGGAGACAGGTGCAAAAACTACTGTGAAAGACAGTGGACGAAAAGAAACTGACAAAGGGATGTTGCCTCTGGAGATTCCTCACTCAGAAAGGACAAGTCTCAAGAACTTTAATGACAAAGATGCTTATGAAAAGTCATTCCAAAATGAAGAAGACGATCAGAAAAAGGAAAAAACACTACTGGCAAAGGTTGGTAGCAGAGTTTACCGTCAGAAAAAACCTGATGACCAAATAAGTGTAACAGGTGACACTCAGTGTATCGTGTCTAAGGAAGAGAATGGCAGCATTTGTATTCCCCAGAAAAGCAATATAGAAATAACTCATGCAGGAACAATACATAGAACAAATGTTAGCAACGCTACCCCCAAGGGAAGGAAAACAGATGAGGATTGTTTCAACCTTCAGAAACCTGCAATGACAGATATGTCTGAAGAACTTCTGTACAAGAGTGCTAATGGAGACACAATCATTGGAGAGCATCCATCAGACATAATTGCTTCAAATCAAGGGAAGAATGCACTTGCTGAACTTAATTATGAAGAACAGATACCTTTTGCCGATGAAAGTTTTGAAGATTCCAGCTATAATCTAATATATGTTGACTGTGCGAAGACACCTGCTCATGTAAATATCTCACAAAACAATGTTAATATTTCAGATGAATCAATGTCTGCATGGAAAGATAAAGTATCTGATGATGAGCCATTGTCTTTGAGAAAAACACACTCATCGGGACAAAATACAAAACTCACAACATCATCATACGATGAAGACTTTACTGTTGGACCAGGTGACAAAGTCCATGATCAGGGAGAGCCTGTAAGAATATTTGAGAAAGCAATTTATGATCCACTAAGGTTTGAAGCAATCAGATATCAATCAGGGCCTGAGGACTTCAGTGAGACAACCCTTGATGAACCTGTACCTCCTTTGAGAATTGAAACTGTCATAGACGAGGAGACAGATGAAGAGAAACTGATGCCACCCAGGACAGTTATAGCAAAACTTGATGAACCCAGGTATATCAAGGAAGCTGAGACACAGGTAGTTGCGCCAACGACTGCCAAAAAGATTGAGACATTTATAGATGAACCGTCGTCACTTTTCAAAATGGAGACAAATAGAGCTCAATCAACATCTGCTAGACCATCTGAAACAGCAATAAAAGAACCTGTATCTGTTAGGAAAGTGGAGACAACCTTTGATGAACCGAAGTCTGTTGAGAAAGCAGAGACAGCTGTAAATGAAACGATTTCTGTCTGGAAAAATGAGACAGTTATAAGTGAACCGACGTCAGTCAGGAAAATGGAGACAGCCATAGATGAACCGGCGTCAGCGAGGAAAATGGAGACAGCCATAGATGAACCGACGTCAGCCAGGAAAATGGAGACAGCCATAGATGAACCGACGTCAGTCAGGAAAATGGATGAACCAATGTCAGTCAGGAAAGTGGAGACAGCCATAGATGAACCAACGTCATTCAGGAAAATGGAGACAGCCATAGACGAACCAATGTCAGTCAGGAAAATGGATGAACCAATGTCAGTCAGGAAAATGGAGACAAACATAGATGAACCAATGTCAGTCAGGAAAATAGATGAACCAATGTCAGTCAGGAAAATGGAGACAAACATAGATGAACCAATGTCAGTCAGGAAAGTGGAGACAGCCATAGACGAACCAATGTCAGTCAGGAAAGTGGAGACAGCCATAGATGAACCAATATCAGTCAGGAAAGTGGAGACAGCCATAGATGAACCAATGTCAGTCAGGAAAGTGGAGACAGCCATAGATGAACCAATGTCAGTCAGGAAAGTGGAGACAGCCATAGATGAACCCATGTCAGTCAGGAAAGTGGAGTCAGCCATAAATGAACCCATACCTGTCAAGAAAATCAAGACAGAAAAAGATGAAACAGTGTCTGCCAAAACATTTGGAATACCTGCAAAAAAATCCCTGTCTGTCAGACAAGTGGAGACAGATATAAATGAACCAATGTCTGATAGAACTGATGAAACAACTATAAAGGAATCTATGCCTGTTTTGAATATGGAGACAGCTGTAGATGAACCAATGTTTACCAGAACAATTGAGACAACTAGAAACGAACGAAGGTCTGTTGAGAAAGTGGACACAAGTATAGATGACCAACCTATCGGGAAAATTGAGGGGTCAACAGGCTTGATTTCAGGCACAGAAACGATCTATGATCAGTTAACAGATAAGCAAAGCAAAACAAACACAGAAACAAGTGAAACTGCCTTATATGATGCAACCTCTGAAAGTGACTATATTGAAAATAATATGCATTCCACTGATGGGTTCACTTCTTATTACTATACCAATACACAGAGAGACACGGATACATTAAACAAAGCAAACATGATTGGCCACAAATCTGACCCTGTTGATGACGGTTACCGGCATATTATGAACAAAATGACAACAATTGATCATTTCATCAAAGAGAAAAACAAGGAGACCAGTTTTGAAGATATCATTTATAGTAAAAAAGGAGAAAATTACATTGAAGACATACTTCCATCCAAGAAGATAGAAACTGCTTTTTATGACACTGTCTGTGTCAGTGGAGGTGATACAGATCATGACAAGGCCAGAGATATGGAATCAGCCAGAGATTACATTAATGATTGCACTTATTCTGCTCATTCCACAGAAGCAGGTTCTTACTTAAAAGAAAATGAAAATATTGATGACATTGTTTTGAAGTCTCAATCTCAGTCTATCAAGAGCTCTAATGCTATCAACCAATCCATTTCAGAGAGTCATAGTGAAAATACCAAGGGAGAGGAGCATCCATCCACTAGTTCTCTCGCTTTCGATAAACAAGAAAATCAAGAGCACATCAGCTATTCCTCCAAAGACGGTCTTGATGAGTATCATTTGAAAGCACATGATACGCTATTGGAACTTGACAATTCAAAGAACTTTTTCACTCCTCCAATTATAGCTGTTTACCCTGTAACAAGTAGTCTCAATCCAGTGGAATGCACAAATCCCCTTCCTGATACCATTAATGCATCCAGCATGTCAGATGTTGGTGTTGCTCATGGAAGAGACAGGAGTAGAGCCAAGAACCCTCGTGTGCATGCAGTGTCTCCACCAGAGGTACCTGCAGGAAAACCAAAGTGGACACCAAAACCACGCAAACAAAAAGGTCGTTTGAGAGACAACACAGCAGCAGAGGGAAAAACAAAGGTTTCCAATAATGTGTACAAAGATTCTGGAGAAGTTTCTGGTACCCTGTATTATCCAGAAAGACGGGGAAATGATGATGACTGGCCAAAGCACAAATATGACGGCAGGCAGAATCCTCAAAATGTTGAAAGAGTAGAACAGGAAAATCAAGAATACATTGATGAACACGAAGAGTCATTTCAGAGTAGAAAAATTGAAAAAGGCTTGAGAGAAGCAAGAAGAGGTAGTGATAAAGTTGAATTACAAGGAGGCACAGAATTTCCCAAACATAGAAATTCTTCAGGGCACAGGAGGCATTCGTCAATGAAAGATCAAGATCAGAAAAGGGATGGAAATGTTGATTCTGGTGATGAAGAAAAGCAAGACAATTATAGGAGGTATGGAGGGAAGAAAAAGAAGACACATTCATATCATGATGCAAAAGATGTAAATCAAGAGTACTCAAGAAAAGATAAATCGAAAGTTTCTTCTGGAGTCGAGCACAGACATGGCAGATACTCTGATAAAAGGCCTTTGAAAAGTAAAGACCAAACAAACTCTTCTGATGTTGATGATGAAACAAATGATTCTGCCAGGAATCATTCAAGGAGAGAGAAAGCAAGATCTATTAGTGATGAACAAAGAAAACTTGAATACAGTGAAAGAAATTCTGTTAAGAAATCTAAGAAAGCAGATTCACGTGATTCTGACAGACGAAGATATGAGCATGGCAAATCCAGAAGCAAGCAAGAAAGGATAACTCTACCAGATCGACATGACGCAAGGTCAAAGACAAAGTTATCAGATGAAGATGAAGTGAGTCATGGCAGTACATCAAATACAAAAGGATTTGAGGAAGAAAGATTTGCTAATAAATTTGATCATCCAATTGATGAATTTTTAAACAGCCCACGCTATGAAATAGATGTTGAAAAGTCACCTCGTCTTCAGCGCCGCCGGGGTGGAGCCATTGCAAAGGAACCTTCTTCGAATTCTAAACATCTTTCTCCTGGTAATACAAGGCTTATTTCTTCTGTCAGCAGTGAACATCTTCTCAGTCCTTCAACTCTGCCAAGGCGTCACAAGTCTAGCACTAGCCTTGTTTCATCAACTGACTTGAAGCGTTCTCGAAGTACTAGTCCACGACCATTCACATCTCTAGGAGAAGCTTCCAGCCGTCATCAGTTAAATCGTTTGACAGGAAAACCGTACAATTTCACTCACCCTTTGATGTTGTCAATGGAAAGTTTGTGTACTGGGAGTACTCTAAGTTTAAGAATGCTGAAAGCAAAGTCAGAATTATCTTTACATACTCAGGCACTTTCCCAAAGTCTGAATGTATCAGAGGAGGACCACACCATAAGGAGGGAAGAAATGGATTTAGGTGAAAACAGTGCTTTAAGTAATGACAATGAAGAAAAGAACAGGCATGCAACAAATGAAAGTCTTCATCGGAAATCTGAGACAGAGTGTCATGCAGATTACCAGCAACACAAACAATTGGAAGAAAACAAAGAGAAATCAAGAAATGAATTACAAGACCTCAAAGAAGGTGACAAATTGAAAAAGAAAAGAAGAGAACGGCTGCGAAAATTTGAAAGAGGAAGCGATTCAGACTCAGAGGACAATCACGAAGGAAGAAGAAAACATGGAGGAAGGAGATCCCAAAGAGCTGAAATTGATTTTGACAAAGATAATGCCAAAGTGCCAGGAAAAGATAAAGCTAAAGTGGATATTGGCATGGATTTGGAGAGGTACAACAGCAGGACAAGCAGAAAAAGCAGAAGACCCAGAAAGGAAGCTGAATGGAATTTTGAAGAAGACAAAGATTTGAGACCAAAACACATAAATAGGTTTGGTAGTAATGAAAGAGATGCTGGTGGAGAAGAGGTTGAGAAGACGAAAGAATCGAAGCACACTCGCAAGGAGAGAAAGATTGCAATAGATGAAACTAACATGAGAAGAGGAAGCAGGGAGGACTCATATTTAGAATGGAAAAGGAGAAAAGAGAAGTTTGCTGCTAAAGGAGACTATGAAGGCGAAGAGAAGAAACAGGCTGGCCATTCTCAAAAGCGCACAAAAGATAAGCCACCAGAAAGGGAGCAAAGCGAGGAAGATCTATCACGAGAACCTCTATCACAAATGCTTTTTAGCTCAGTTGATGCTCCAACGATGAACAGAGATGGTCAGAAGGATGACATTTTACCTCCTCCCAAGGAGGGGTTCTGGAGTAAACTGAGTTGTGTAAGCAGCAGAAGCACTGATGCTTCCAGAAAAAAACAAGTGGCATCTAACAAAGCTCTGTTGGAAAATGTACTTTCCATTGACCAAAAGAAAAAGGACCTCAACTTTTATGACGAGGGGGAGAAAAGAAAAACTAAAAAATTGTCCAAAGACCAACAAAGAGACAAAACCAGTTTTTATTTTCAACAAGAGGATGTTGAACATGAAGTCAATTTGGACACGGCCAAATCACTCATTAAAAATTATAAAGACACAGAAAAATATGATATTTTCCCAGCACCAAAGTCTATGTCATCATTTACTGCAGATTCCAGGGATATTGGTGATTTCAAGAATTACTTTGGGGAAGAAGATAAGAAAATTTCCGACTTTCCCGATGTTGTAGAAGAAAACAGAATGGATCCGAGGCATGATGATGTGCCAAATCATGCCAAATTTACAGAGAAAAATTCACAACGTTACTTGGATAGAAGATCGTCACATGAAGTTTTGTCTGGAAGGCTTTTTGATGATCAATCACAATTTTCAGGTAAGAAATGGGAACCAAGAGCCAAAAGAGATAAACAGTCTAATCTGAGGACAAGGTCATCTAAAAGTTTAGAACGGCCAAAAGGCAATGAGTTTTCTGGATTACTGGGTGAAAAAGTCTTAACTTCCATGGAAAATGAAGTTTCCAACCTGCAAGAATCAGTAGTCAAAAGCTCTGTATTAGCAGAGTCAAGTCCAAGTATGCCAAGAAATGTTGTGGTAAGTGACCAGGTTCAAGAAAATTCTGTCAATCTTACAGAATTACCTTATGTCAAGAGATATGAGAGAAGACTTTCATTTGACAATAGTCGTGCTGCTTTCCAAATGGGTTCCCCTTTGCGGTCTGGTGACTCTTCCCCGGTTCGCAGACGGGTTTCACAAGTTTCTCTTGCTACAGGGTCATCCACATCAAGGCAACGCTCAGCTTCTACCTCATCAAACCCACTTATTTATCAGCCTTGGAGAAGCAAGGCACGTCGTCATAGTTGCTCTATGTCCATAAGTGAAATGGTTTATGCTACTGGGGTTCCAAAGCCCCGCAGTAGGTCTTATTCCATAGGTGAAATTTACAATAACTCAGTAGCTCGTCACGTAGCCCATAAACGATCACGCTCGTCATCTGTCGTAGAACTTACGTCCCGTATGTACCAACCACACTTACGCTCTCACTCAAGAGGCTCTCTAGGCGACAACTCGTTGGGATCTGTTGCCCCTTTAAGACAGCGCAAATTTTCTGGATCTCCTTCATTCCCTGCTGGTAACTCCAATTTTCTCTCCTTCAACATGCATGCTTACATCACTGGCGCTGGCTCCAATGCTATTCTTGACTCCTCATTACACAGACATTTACAGTTTATATGCTCTTCATAGGCTAAGTACTCCCTAGGGTGAATAGCACCCATGATGTACTCAATTTTGCTTAGTATATTCAAGTTGTGCATTCCTATATTACCTACCTTATAATTATATATAACCTCATGTACATGTATATTAACACATGCATAAAATGGCTTCCAAGCAAAACCAGTGATTGACTGTATGGTGATGGGGTTCAGTTGATTCAAACACTTATTACCAATTGGAAAGTAAGATTACCGATGGGCACTGTCATAGATGGGATCCCTAGAATTGGTTTTCTTACCTTGATGACTGAATGCGACAAACCCCACATACTGAATTTTTTAATCTTTTCACTTTTCTAAACAAAAAGAAGAAAATTTGTAATATTGAAAATGTTTTGAAAGAGAAGTCTTAAAACAATTTGTGAATTTGATCTGTAACCTATTTTTACGGAAATTTCTGTTTTAAACGTGAGTAGTGTAGTATTACTGTTATGGCTGCTAGTTGTTATCAAGCCTTTGACAAGTAGCATAGCCTGTTTCAAGGTTAGCTTTGTTTTTATTAGTAATCATCTTCAAAAATAACCATCATTGAGACAGAGGATGGGGAGTATTTTCATGCAAAAACCAGAGAATGGAATTATTTAGTAGGGAAACGAAGTATCTGTATTACATTGAATGACAAATATTGCGTGAAGGAATAGAGAAATTAAATGCATTGATGTGCATCATCTTCCCTTGCTTGTTCTGACTTCAGATCAGAATGTTGACACGACAAACCATTTCCACTTCACATTCTCACCCTCCCTTTTGGAGACATCCCCACCCCTTGCCCTCCGCTCCACTCCCAAGAAGAAAAAAGAATGAATAAAAATATCAACCCACCCCCCTCCTTTTCAAACCTTTTCTACCGAAAAAGAAAAAAAGAATAAAAGTCACAATTCTGATAAATAAAAGAAACCATTCACCACATTGCATTACAACACTGTCTGGCCATCCATTGTTTAGAGATTACCACATAATCTAGAACTGAAAGAACCCCATTGGAAAACAAACGCCATAATATGATTATTGCAGCCTCTTTGATGATACCAAAAATTGAACTTAGCATCCCCATTTTATGATCAGTTCGGCTGTTCTCAATCCAAGCATCTCAAAATCACATGATAAAATTAAATAAAATTAAACTTTGCTAAATGATTTGCCTATTTCTCTTTTAAAAGAAATGGCTTTTGGCTGTTTACTTACTTCATTTCAGTGATAACTACGATAAAATCTATTATTCAGCATATAAATTATAGATAAAACATTATTTTCAACGCAGGGGTGTCCACCTAAGATAACCTCACTTAACTTGCAATTTCCTCTAAAACTAATCAAAATTTGGTTCAAATAAGGATGAATTAATCTTGATTCATTTAAAGCAAACTGTTCTAAACTGTTTTCTACCGCATAGTGGCCTCCTCCATGCGCCAGCCCTGTCTCCCAGCAGATATGTATGAGCAAAGAGTGATAAGCTTATACTCTGATTTAAGTTGCACACATTTGCATGCAAGGCCATAATCACACACAGTCATACACTGCCTCATAGTTTTGTTACTACAGTAAGTGCTTGCTTTCTCTCTAGGTTTAAATCTATCACAATACAAATCTGTAACAGAAAAAGAATGAGTCAAAAGGCAACTTGATCCTGGAAACCAAAATAACACTAACACTTCTCAAAGCTATGAAGGGCAAGTCTATGAAGCAGACTGAAATGGCGATGAGATTTGAAAGATGTGGTTGTTTTCCTTAAATGTGGAGAGAATAAACCTCTCTAAAGATCACTTTTTTTTCTGGTTCAAGGATTTATCTTAGGTGGACTGCACTGTATAGTGCTGTACTTGCACTTTACTGTAAGGGTAGCGTGACACCTTTCTTGTACTACTTTATTTAAAGAATCGTTTCTCTTTGAAGTTGCGACTTATATTTTTCTTCTATTTATGTGTGTTTTCTTTTGCAGTTCTCTCTTTTTCCTTTTCCTGTGCCTTTCTGTTTCTGTTTGTCTTATCAATAGAGAAAGTAAATATACACTACTACCAGTTATCCGGCATGTTCCGATATCTGGCTGTAACCCCAGAGAACATACCAGTAATGTAAGCTATAATTTACCTAGTCTATTATAGATTCGGCGTCATAGTGGGGGAAGTTATTGAATGTTTTATAATAATACCTGCCGTCGATCCAAAACTTAATTTTTAAAGACATTTGACAGCAACATATTTTCACGCTCTATGAACATGACATATTCAGGGTTGCCCATCATTACGAATATTTCATAATCATTTCAAATTTTCATAACTTTTCAGCCATTAAAACTGTTTTCAAGCCTAGGAGCATAATGTACATGCCTGGTAGTGTATATATAGATATGGAACTACATAGTGGTTTTTTATTGTTGTGACATGTGGGAAATTGTGAAATGAAAGAAAATAATGTAGAGCTGGAGCTATTACAGACATTCACTTTTGTATGTGAAGATCTCTCGCAAAGGCCATTTCTGACTTTTAAAAGTAGTGAGTATATATTCATAATACTTACTGTTTCGTTTTTTAATATCATAGAAAAAAGAGAATCTTGCAGTATTTTATGATTTTTTTAAATGTAATTTTTATCGACATCATTGATTTTCAAATTTTATATTACTGTGGTGGGCAGCCCTGTACAATGAGCATGCTATGATCTGCTCTAATGGTGGGTACACAATGGCAGTGGGTATATCATATCTATCGTTTCACACTGACCGATGAATATGGTGTGAAAATGTTCATTTGTAAACTTTGTTACCATGGACGTCTGTTTAGTAGTATTTGTTTTCAAAGAGGTGTGACCTCGTCCATCCATCCACACACATGTTGACTTTGGATTGGTTGGAATGGCCCAATTGCTGTCTCTAGTCTTTAAAAAAAGAGAAGACATTCATATAATCTTACCTCTACTCTGCCTCTCTCTGACTCTGTCACAGTTTGTCTGTCTGTCTGTCTGTGTGTGTGTGTGTGTCTCTCTCTCTCTCTCTCTCTCTCTCTCTCTCTCTCTCTCTCTCT
>JAUEKT010281049.1:0-11656 GCA_031762655.1 Doris verrucosa | reverse complement strand
TCCCCCCTTTTATTCGATACCTTAGAGTAAGATTTTTACCTCAGTTCTGCGTCTTTGTCTATGACCACTTTTCTTATTTTGGGAGTTTTCACAGATGAAAATCTTAACGTAGATCTTTGCTATCTTCCTTGAGCTATCACTCTTTAAACCGTGAAAGACTGCAATTATGAATTATAGTACCTCAAAATGTCCCTAGGTTGAAAAAGAATACTTATAGACACTTGCAAAACAAGGGTATGCTGTGAAAGCGATAGAAATGCATCGCAAACAGCTTTAGAATTTCTATTTGTTTTAGCCAGGGAAACAGCAGTTGTTTATAATTTGTCTTGTCTTGTCTGAAAAAGCATTGAGACTGCGAGCTCCGGAGAACCCTTGGCAGTGGCCTGAAACTCTAGGACTACGTAATTTGTCAATTCTGCTGGTCTTCTGCAGTTTGCAGAAATCTACAATTTGTGTGATATAGGAGCATTTCTACCTTTTCTGTGAACTCTACAACCTTCTGTTCTTTGTAGACTTTTTTGCAAATTTTAAATGCTATGTTCCCTGTAACTTTTGAGAAACTTGTGCCTATTAGTATTAGCAGTTTTGTCCCCCTTGCCCCTTTATTTGTCATCATCATTATGAGGGAAGTGAAGAAGCTATATTAGACTGTTAATGAGAGTAAGAATTATTGCAAATTGTTTTTTTTATTCCCTCATCCAGCAAGAGGACGTGTCAGTACAACTGGAGGCTTTGGACATTTTAGGGGACCTGCTCAGTAGATTTGGGGGTAAGTTCTTTTACTTCACTTCACACTCAATGCTCTCAGTTTCCTGGTTCTCTCATTCCACAATGAGGGTCCAAACTTTTGCATGACTCTGTCAAACAGATTATTTTTCTGGTAGGAAATGTCTGAAGTAGTGAATGGACCTGGAAGGTGTCTTAAGCCTTTACAGTCTTATTTAATGATGAAATTGCTTTAGAGATTCTCTAAAAAAGTTTTGTTGTTGAATTTACCTTATGTAATGAACGTGACTAATCCTCCACACACACTGTTTAGGTGCCTCAAGTCTGCTCCATGGAAATTCTTGGATGACAGATTTTATATGAGACTCGGGAGATCCTCTGACACACTGGTTTATTGATTGATTTTAGCTTTTGTATGATTTGTTTTACTTGCATTGTTATCGGTAGGTTTTTAAATTTCAGCTTGAACACATGACATAAAAGTTTGATTCGTGCTCATTCAGTTTTCCTTTCTTTTGTCCCTTGCCTCCAGGACTGCTCATCACCTTCCACATGACCATCAAGCAAGCCTTACTGCCGCAGTTGTCAAGTCCTCGACTGGCCGTCAGAAAGCGGGCCATTATTGCTATTGGTATGGCACACCCTTTTTTACAGTCTGTTTGGAAAGCCAAAGTAGTGACTTGCGCGTATTGTAAACGACACTTTAGCAGAGAGCTGTTTGATGTGATTGATTCTAGATGAGATCAAGGTTTTCAAAGGCTATTTTGCCCTGATCAGAACAATAGGTATCTGTTGCGAAAACAGACTGACGTGCCAACTTTTTCTATTCTGCGTCAAAATCAGAGTCTGGATGGGAAAATGCCTTAGTATTAAATCTCATTGCCAGCAATTAATTGAACACAACACATAAGACCTTCACTCAACATGGACTGCACAAAGGGAAAAGGCAATCTGCCCAAAGGCTGGACATCTATGTCGTTAACAAGAAATTGTGAAAATCTGCGGCTGTCTACGTTTTTATCTATGTAGCTTTTACTCTTTGAAGTCAAGGGCTTTGAAGGATGACTATTTGTTGAGATCTTTAAATACAATTTTTTTCTTTTTGGTGGGGAGAGGGAGGGTTAATTTTGTCTGTGTTTTTGTTGCTTGTTTACTGACAAAAGTCAGATTTATCGGTACAGCTGTATGAATTTATCGATGGCAAATTTTGAAAGCTCCTATTAATGCATTTATAGAGCTAGCTGGGCGCCTTGTTCTTTTTTCCCCCACATTTTCGGAGGCATGAGAGTTGAATTGATGATTTAGCCTGCACTGGAAAGAAGAATGAAAATATTACATTGTAGAACAAAAATGCCATGTTACTAGCTACTTTTGAATGTGTGCTTTTAAAAATGACAATAGTATTATATTGTAAAGTTTTTCTAGTGTCAGATGAAAGATTGTGATCTCTTTCTCCCCTTACCTCCTTTCTCCCTTGCCATGCACCAGGGCACCTGGTCATGAGCTGCAACGTGTCCCTGTTCCAGGAGTTGATTGAGTTCCTGCATGCAGAGTTGGTGAAGAACGCCAGCACTTCCACTACACGCACCTATATCCAGTGTGTCGGGGCCATCAGGTCAGCATGATTTGTCCGTTAACTTTATTTAAAAAAATGGTGTGTTGGAATATGCAAGCGATCGTAATAATATGACAAAATCATGTTTCGCACCAGAATTTACAATATATTCGAAACAGGTACATAAGTAGCAGTACTAGTACTAGTACTAGTACTGGTAATAGTAGTAGTAGTTTTATTATTAGTGTTAGTTTATATATTATTATTATTATTATTTTATTATTATTAGCAGCAGTATTTACTATTATTAGTATTCCTACAAGCATTATTATTACTACTCTTTTTTTTTGTTTCTTTCCAATGGAATTGCAGCCGTCAGGCAGGTGGGAGGTTTGGTGAGCACCTAGACAAAATGGTGCCTCTCATTGTCAAGTTTTGCCAGACAGATGACGATGAGCTCAGAGAGTTTTGCATCCAGGGCTTCGAGTCATTCGTCCGCCGCTGTCCTACAGAAGTTTCAAAGTTTATTCCAAAGGTAAGGGGATTATATAATTGTTTTGTAGATGACTAAGAGTATTAAGAAGCGTGGGATTGAAACTGCCAGGCGCACTTCCTCTTTCCTCTTTCAGTCCTGCCAACGCTTTGATTTTGAGGGAAAATTAGTAATCATAATAATTATAAAGTTGCTAGTGATTTTAATTTTGTACTTAAAATTTTAAATATTTCATTGTATTATCATATGGCCTCTGATTCTGTCATACCTAAGTGTTGAGAGTTTAAATTTTTGTAGCCTTACTTTTTATACTGCCAATTTCATGTCTAGGAGTAGCTTTGAAATTGATGGAATAATCTCACCTTTCATTGCTGTCATTTCATTTGCCATTCTATTTAAAGAGCTAAAACATGATTTTCAGACTTTTCAAATCCTTATTGACCCTTTGATTTGATTGATTTCATTTCAGATTATTAACATTTGCTTAGAATACATCTGTCATGACCCTAATTACAATTATGACGATGATGAAGATGATGCCATGGACACAGACCTGCAAGACGATGAGGATGATGAGTGAGATATTTTTATTTTAATTGCTTGTTTAAAATTGTACTTTAGCTTGTCGTTGATTGTGCTATTAACGAAATTCAACCCCCCCCCCCCCCCCCCCCCCCCTTCTGTTGAGATTTTGGATGGCTGGGCTGGTCAATAAGTTTACTGTATATGTCTGCCATTTCCTAGAATTGCTAGTCTATACACCTGTCCTTTTTATTTTCTATTGGGTCTCATGTATTTTTTTAAAGTTGGATTTTTTCATCTGATGTTATTCTTTGCTAGTGGCTGCTTCGTTTGCTGCCACATGTTTACATTTATTACCAATTGTTGTGGAGGAGTCTTCATGTGCAGATGTAGATCATGGATCACATGGTTAATATTTTTGATGTACCAATTTATGTAATTATTTCAATGTGTAAGTAGGTTGCTATTTAGAAGTTTTTCAAAGTTATGAAACATTATTCATCACATTCCTGTGATAGATCTACATTTCAAAATAACTGTCGACTGGCTATGCATCCTTCCAAGATGCTAAACCCTTTTAAGAAACGTTACTAGGATTTTATAATTGAAAAAGGTTCTTATGACTTGGTTTAGAATGTATCATTTTATGACCGAGCTGCTATTATTTTGAAATGCCTCACTACTTCATTTTCATTCCTCAAATTCTCACATCATTTTGCAGAGAGTCAGAAGATGAATACAGTGATGATGACGATATGAGCTGGAAAGTGCGGAGAGCCTCAGCAAAGTGTCTAGAGGCAATTGTCAGCACAAGGCACGACTTATTGCTAGATTTCTACAAAACTGTTTCTCCTGCTCTCATTCTGCGTTTCAAAGGTTCGCACTCCTCTCTCTTTGCTCTTGATTTTACATTTTTGGGCCACTCTTGTTTTCTTGATGTCTTTGAATAAAATTGTATAATGTCACGGAAATAAAAATTTAGCAATCATGTATTTTTCAGTCTTTACTATTTTCGTAGTTCGTAGCCGCTGTTTTTAAAAAGATGCCTGTGAATGAACTCAAATACTGTCTAGAAAATAAAAGTAAGACAATTCTATTTATTACAGTTTTTGCTTGAGTTTGAGTTTTTGCTTATGTCAAAAGAAATGCATTTGATCAAATTCATGTGTTAGTCATATAATTCAATGAATTTAAAGCAAACCTACTGTATTGCAACATTCACTTTCTTCTTATTTTTAAAACTTTTCATTTTGCTTGTTTTCTTCCAGAACGAGAAGAAAATGTAAAGAGCGACATCTTCCATGCTTACATTGCGCTGCTGAAGCAAACCAGACCCATCATCGTAGCGGGCAATGACATTATGGAAGAGGAAGAAGGGTAAGTCGTAGGCAATAAATCGGCTCTGTTTGCATCTGGACAATCATGCTAACATCGTTAAAAACATTTTCTTATGTAATCTAAATAACCACAATAACAATGTGTAGAAGAATGTAATTTTGTATGGTGCAACTTTTTGAAGTTTTTGACTTTTCTAATGATTTATGTAATGTCATGCCCTATAACTTCAAAGGCTTTATGATTCAATTATAAAGTCCTTTTTTGAGTTGTTTTCATGTCAAGTTATTAATATCATCAGTGCCGTTCTATAACCATATAACTTCAAAAGTGAAATTTACAACTGGGGTATTCTAAAAATGAAATTAAAAGTATCAAAAGGAGTAGCCTGCTTTCTGTTGCACTTGAATGATGTCACAGGACAATGCCTATTTCATTCCTCAAATCTTTCCTGCCTAACAAAGGTTGTAGCGTTCACTATGATTGAAACTGGTACGGAAATGAACTTCACATAAATATGTAGTTGAATGTTTAGAGAACGACACAGATGATATGTTTGTTTAAAAACCCCGTGATCTCTTTCCGATTGCCGGTAGGCCCCTCAATATGCTGCAGGCGGAGATCCCGGACATCTTGCGCAATGCATTTTCTAAAATGTACACAATTTAGTATTAATAATGATTATAATAAGTCTGCGGTATGTTGAGATTTTTTTTTTTAGCAAAAACAAGTGATCTCTTCTTTCGGTTTTCCGGCAGGCCCCTGAACATGCTGCAGGCTCAGATCCCGGACATCGTGCGGGCCATCCACCGGCAGCTGAGGGAGAAGAGCATCAAGACGCGGCAGGGCTGCTTCTGCCTGCTGACAGAGCTGGTGCTGGTGTTGCGCGGGGCCCTGGACCAGCACCTGACCAGCCTCATTCCAGGCATCCAGTACTCACTCGGGTACGTGCCACCAAGGCGGCCTTCTTTCTCTGGCTGGGGTTGCCACACTTGGCATTTTGCCTCCCAAACTCCTCCAATTTGGCATTTAAGAAAATGTTTGGCATTCAAAATTTTCCTTAGCAGTTAGGTGTTTTGGGGCATTTTTGACAATTATTTCAGTGTAGAAAATGAACTGCCCATTTTAGAATGTATTTATAACATTTGGCATTTTTTTGCATGCGTTTGGCTTTTTTTCCCCGAGGTTGATTTGGGATGACAATCCGCTGACAATCTGGCAACCCTGCCTCTGGTTGGACAGTCCCAGAAGCCAGTACTTTTATTCTTTGAGTTTTGACCCACGACTCCAGAGCTTGGCACCTGACCATCCCATTACTGAACTCTTGAGCTCCAGAGTTCAAATGACTAACTCCAGAGCTCAACAGCTTGACATTTGACCTTCCCATGACTGAACTCTTGAACAACAGAGCTTTGCAGTGGCACCTGACCTTGCCACGAGTAAACTCCTGAGCTCCAGAGCTCAATTGACCGAGTTCTGGGCTCCTGACCCTGCTATGACTTAACTCGAGAGCTTAAATGACTTTAAAACCTTCATGCAAATATTGACCGCCTCTTTGAATGAAATCTTAAAGACATTTACTTCAAACACACATATATCCATCTATCATTCAAAAGGAATTTCACTTTTGTTGAAAGTCAACGTCAGTGTATATATATATATCCCCTTTATTGTTCTTTGTTCCCCAGAGACAAGAATTCCA
Organism: Doris verrucosa; assembly: GCA_031762655.1. NCBI lineage: Eukaryota > Metazoa > Mollusca > Gastropoda > Nudibranchia > Dorididae > Doris > Doris verrucosa. The sequence goes on along the minus strand of JAUEKT010281049.1, from coordinate 5,323 downwards.
GCTCCAACATGAAGATTGATACGTTAGCCTTCCTCAACATATTGCTGTGCAACCACAACCATCACGTATTCCACCCACACATCAAAATCTTAGTGCCGGTAAGTTACTGCCCTTGAATGCGTCATTTAGGCTTTTTTGATGTTCAGTGGCAGGATGCTGTTGGTAGGGCCTGCCTCTTTCCTTTCTCCCTTCTGCCTTCCTCTCCTGGCACTGTGATGTTGGCATTTTGAATGATTGCGTTGAAATGGTGCATCAAAAATTGACTTTGCCATGGGCCTCAGTTATCTGTTGATCGACATTGCTTCAGACGATCAGCTGGATCCATGGTTGATCCAAGGTGATCCACTGAGGCTGATCATAGGAGAAGCTGTTTTTACTGTCCTCATATGGAGTCATTGTCTTTTGTTGAGATTTTATCACCAAGAAATCTTCATGATCAGTAAGTTATAGCTTCACAGTTATGCCAACAGAGTTAAGCTTCTCAGTAATTTTTATCACCCTTCAGTGCTGTTTTTTTCTTCTTCCCTTCCTAATTTCTTTCTATATTAAACATAAACTGCCTTTTATACAGATTTTTCTCCGACTGCAAACTTCTGGTGGCACGTGTATATTTTAAGATGACATTAACGTTATTGACTGTGCTCTAGCATATGCGTCCTACCACTATTGGTCCGCGAAATCAGTGAATCGAATTTCAATGGTTTTTTAAAGGCATGACTGAGACTGATGCCTTACTCATCTCTAGCATCCCAGTGTTTCTTGTAGTCACTCGAATGAAAATGCCTCAACGTCATTACAGTCCACTCAAATTTCTCTTTTATGCATTCATGAAGAACATTTGGCATCATGTTGATATCTCCATGAGAGGGCAAATGATCAACTATTAACTAGATCTACATATGAAGGCTGTGACTGCACACTGAGAGAAGAAGACATTTTATGATTTAATGCAGACAAAACCAATCGCAATGAAAAAACAAAATGCTCAAGTCAAGTTTAAGCCCTGTTGTTGTAATATATATTGAAAATTTTAAAGGGCACATGTGATTCAAGTAATGAAACTGTTGCACACACACTTATGATAGATATTTAAAAAATTGTGGTCAAAACCTTCATATTGGATGCAGGAAAGCAATTTGTTTTTCTTTTATTAAGCCTTGAATTTAGATATGTATTTGAACTTTGAAATGAAGTTAATGAACATTATTACCAGCCATCCTTGTCCGTTCCTCCATCTCCTTCCCTCCCTGTTTGTACCCACCGCTGCGCACATCACCACTCCCATGTCCAGCCCATAGTCAACGCAGTGGGGGACCCTTTCTACAAAATCACATCCGAGGCCCTCCTGGTCACACAGCAGCTGGTCAAAGTCATCAGGCCCCTGGGTACGTTCTCCTTTTCTCTCTCTCTGTCTCTCTTTCTTTCATACCAACTTTCATCTCTGTTGGTCTCTCTGTCTCTGACTTGTGACTACCATGTATTTTCCTTGAGCAAGAAAATTTCCTCCAATTGCTTCACTTGTCTCAGGTATCAATGAGTAGCAGCAAGGGATGGGGAGTAAGACCTGTGATAGACTAGCGTCCTGTTCAAGAGATGATCTTGTATCATCTGTTCAGCTTAACGTTACAGACACCAGGATAAGCTCCGGCTCTTTGGGTCTGTCAAGGCCTAGAAGTAACTTTACCTTTTTTAATCTGTAGCTTAGATGTACATAATCTAAGGTCACTTTAAAAGCTCTATAAAATGGCCATATGTGGATTTTCTTTTCAACAAGTAACATAAATAGAAAATAAGAAAATTCCATCATCTTTAACATCAAATTCATTTGACTGTTTAAAAAAAATTGATGTCTGTTTATTTTTTTGGGTCATGGACGCATCTTTGATTAATAAAGTCAGGAAAAAGAAAAAGAAGCATTAAATATTGTTGGTGAAACAACAAACTAGTGTGGCTGCATTTTGGTCAAAATTCAGTTATTGCCGTTGTTCATTGATTACCACTACACATTTCTACAAGGTTGCAAGTTTTACTATGAATACATTCATTCTATTTTAAAACCATCACAGAAATGATACTAATGTTTCAAGTAAGCTTGTTTTACAGAGGTAAGGGGATTACATTCCTCATTGATTTAAAATGACTGAAAAGGTAGTAACGCTAGTTTCAGGTATTGCTGACAATAATATGTCACACAGCTGATATGATTTACGTTTTAATCCTGGATTTTCATGGCTACAGATGAGAGCAAGTCCAACTTTGACTTCCAGCCCTATGTGAAGAACCTGTACGCCTGCACCGTCAAACGGCTCAAGGCTGCCGACATTGACCAAGAGGTCAAAGAAAGGGCCATCGCTTGCATGTGAGTGGAAAGAAATTCCTATGGGGTTTGGTATTCGTTTTGGTTTTAGCACTTGGGCCATGGGAACATGGTGTCCAGCTCTTAGAACAAGTAACCCATGAGGTGACATGCTCTAGAAACGTTTATGATCATCATCATCATCATCATCATCATGATCATCATCATCATCATCATCATCATCATCTTCATATTATTAATAGATAGCATTATGAGTATTATTATTATTAGTATTATATTATGAGTATTATTATTATTATTAGTATTATCATCATCATCATCATCATCATCAGCAGCAGCAGCAGCAGCAGCAGCAGCCGCAGTAGCAGCCGCAGCCGCAGCACCAGCAGTATTATTATTAGTATTATTGTTATCATCATCATCATTATTATTATTATTGGTAGTAATATTATTATTATTATTATTATTATTATTATTATTATTATTATTATTATTATTATTATTATTATTATTGTTATTATTATTATTATCCTCTCCGCTTGTGTCTGCATGTGCCGTGTTTTGTGTTGCAGGGGCCAGATTGTGTCCAACCTGGGCGACTGCCTTCAGAATGAGCTCAGGGAGTGTCTGCCCATCTTTCTGGAAAGACTGAAGAATGAAATCACCCGCCTTACCACTGTCAAAGCTCTCACCTTGATAGCACAGTAAGTCGGCTCTTTCACACATTTTTTTTCATGGATCCTGAGACAGTAGTCTTGGCTTATACACCTGGGCCTTGGGAGACAGACAAATGGGGCTCTTTGGGAAAGGTGGTTCTTTGGGCAGTTTGGCTTCTCAAACGGAGAGTTTGTCTGGGTGGGTTAATGCTCTAGCAGGTGAGTTAGCTTCATTGAAACCACATATCCACAAGGGGTCTCACACCGTTAAAAATCTTGCTCCGACACAGAAAGAGAGACGTGGGGAGAGAAGAAAACTGAGAAATTGATGATGTGGATATTATCTTCCAGCAGTTAACAGAGATTTGTCGAGCATGTTTAGTCGGAGAAGATATATAAAATGAGCTGCTGAGGCAATGAGTGACATGTGTCAATTTTTCTTTTCCAGATCAATTCTGAAGATTGACATCAGGAGTATACTGGTGAGATGCCACTTCTTGTTTTAAATTATTAATATTACATGCCATGTCTTTCAGGTAAGTTAGTTGAAGAACAAACAAACAAAAAAAGTTATAGCTGATATCTGGCACAAACTAAAGCCCACAGCCTGCACTATATCATTTATCCTGCAAGCCATTTGATTCCAAAGTCCTTCTCGACTCCTTCGGAGCATCCAGTAGATGTATCTGTTAGGCACGTCTTAGAAGCGTTCTGACAGGGTCATTTTCTGCCTCTAGCTGGGCACTTAATTGCACCCGAGTGGAATGAAGCAATTGGGAGTTATTTTCCTACTCAAGGAAAATACACAGTGGATATGGCTCGAACCTTGTACCCATCGTCGCAGTCCGACACTCTATCCACTCTGCTGCCATATGCTACTGCTTAGCAACCTTTATTGTCCTTCAACTCTGGCATGTACACACATCAAGTAAAAAATACTGCAACTTGACAAGGTAGGGACTGTGTCATGCAAAGCTTTAGAAAAATTCACGGCTTGTAAGAAAAGGAGAATGTAAATGACTTTTATATAAGGCACATTTTTATGCACATCCTCCTCTCGCCCTTCCTCCTTCCTCCCTAAGAGTTAGATGCGCCCAAAACTGCATAGCCTTTGACTTCATTCTAAATGTTATCTTTTTCACCTGACAGGAAGAGGGCTTTCCAATCTTAGCTTCTTTCTTGAGGAAAAACCAACGAGCTTTGAAGCTGAGCACCTTGCAGTGTTTGAATGTAATCGTACAGAATTATGGTGAGTGCTGTATTTGAGAGATACGTGACATTAACTCCCTCGACTGCCAGAATGTTTTAGCTCCAAGTAGCCCCCCCCCCCCCAACTGGCAGCCACTGTTTTGATTAAGCTAGGGACATAACATTGGTATCACTGTTCATGAAATTGATTTCTTTAGTGTACGCTTTTCAATAGGACAATGCAATATGGTAAGTGCTAGACAAGCTCAATTTGTTAACAGTGGCACAGTTCATTGCACCTCCATTTAGGCATGGCAGCTTTGCAGATTGTCATAGTTGCACTACGACTCACTTGTATATCAATTGAGACACAAGCTCATTTTTAAATGCATAAGATATGTTGTTTGACTAAGCATATCACCTATTCTGTAGTCACCAGTTTCCAACGTTTGTTGTGGAAATGTTTTCAATGATTCGCAGGTGCTGCCCTTTCGCCTGGGATGGTTGGGGAAGTGATGAAAGAAATGCCGCCTTTGATCAACGAAAACGATTTGCACATCTCTCAGGTAGGTCTCCTCTTTTACCCTTAATAAAGTCTAAAAGCTTGTAGCGGAAGCAAATAAGTTTTGATGTTTTGTAGTTCTGTCTGTAGAACTCTCTTATGGATGTGTTAAGGTGTCTTGCATGTGATTTTAGAATTTTTTTCTCAATCTTGCAGGCAGTTTGCTAATACCACTGCCATTTGTAAGTCTGTCTTTCTCTTATGACTCATAATTTATATTTTTGTCTAGCTGTTTGGCTTTAACTTACCTTGAAACGATCATGAGTGGTTAAGTGGGGTAACTTTGAAACATGCAAACAAAATCCTCAAAATTCATCCACGTTAATCCCAGTTGAGTAAACAAATTGACAGTGACCAAACCCGCTTCTTATCTTGATTTAATCAGGATATCTTTATTACACGTAAAGAACAGATATCCTGATTATTTTTGGATTAATTGTAAAAATACTGATTTTTTAAATAAATGTCATTCTTCTTTGTGTTACTTGATCATGATTTCTTTTCCCTCAAATCCTGATTTTTTTTACTGGGTATCCTGATTATTCCTTAAACCATTGTGGCAGGTCCGCATTGACATGCAACTACTAATGTGTCACCTTG
>JAUEKT010280938.1:0-11657 GCA_031762655.1 Doris verrucosa | reverse complement strand
AGAGAGAGAGAGAGAGAGAGAGAGAGAGAGAGAGAGAGAGAGAGAGAGAGAGAGAGAGAGAGAGAGAGAGAGGGGCACAGAAAGAGAAAAATACGCAGAGAGACCTCGAGAAAGGACACAAAATTACGAAGAGATTGAGGGATTGACAACTGCAGGCCGATAAACCAAGGGAGAGCACGTTAAGCACCTTCCTGCACGCAATAATTCGTGTGTTACAATATCTAATGATGCACAACGCTTCTCTTGAATGTCGTAAAGCAACTTACCGTCCTGATAGTAATTTGAAAACAAGCGGAGCTCAGTGTCCATAACGGCTCCCTGGAACGGATTCCGGAAGTTGTTGCAAACACCATCGATTCGCCTGTACCGCTCGGAATACCGATCTCCACAAGGTCTGCAATGGGAGGGAGGGAGGGAAGGAAAAGTCCATGAGCACAGTTTAACAATACATTACACCTATTTATCACGTCACATCAAATGTATTATATCTATTGGGCAAACGCAGACGACGACATGTTTTGGATGTCACCATTACTAAGGCATCTGAAAACCAATCATGGAGGTAAGGTGGCGAGTGGTCAGGGCGTCGGACTGTTGACCGAGGGATACGGGTTCGAACTCCAGTCACGACCATCATGCAATTTCTTTGAGCAAGAACATTTATACCAATTGCTTCACTCGACTCAGGTGTAAATGAGTTACAGCAACATTTTACCTCATTCGCATTATGCAATATCAACGGTAAAACCACCAACTTTCCCCATTCAGGCATTTTAAAAGTGAGATAATAACAACATAGTATATAAATATGCCATTGATATACTGCTGTGCATAAAAACGTTTCGCACATTTACTATTATACGGGCTAGCATCACACACACAACACTATAATAATATGTTTATTATGTATATATAATATGTGTATGTACCATATACACGGTAAAAACCTATATGATATGACAATGGACTGTTTTGTTTGCTTATTATAAGTCTTATCCGTTAAACATTATGATCGGTTCAAGAGTAAATCTAGTTAGAGGACAAAACAAGATAAAAAAGTCTCTATAATGCTAGTCGTCCTATAGAAACAAGAGAAAGAAGTTGACCTACCGGCAGAGCCGGCAGCCGCTCCCACCCCCACGTCATAAGTACAAAAGAAACTCAAAAAAAATAAAATCCAAAGGAAACAAAACAAAACAAATCTGATTAACCCTTGTATTACAAATGCTTCATTCACAATCCACTCCGGGCTTACGTCTAGCCGCACATTACGAAGTGGCATCAAAACAAAAATTAGTCCGCGTATTTTATGTGTCACAACAGTCAGGCCGGAGATAATGAGTATTAGGGTTTATTATTAATGCCATTGAAAGCAAAAAAGAAAGAAAGCGGTCCTAGTACTCTATATTCGTACTGTTTAATTGACTGCTAGAAGTGGGTTATGATTTCCCTTTGACCCATAGCTGCACAAGCGACTGAAGAATCAAATAGGCGAACAGACAAGTGTAGCATGCCAGAATGACCCAACGTCAAAGAAGAAAGAAACAGGCACAAAGATAAATCTTTACCCTAAGCCACATGCAGGCAAAACGATGTTTATGCTTATTATTCAACTTTATTTAGAAGTAAAATTAACCAAGTAAAAATCAAACTACACTGATAAAAACAATGTTGGACCACGACGACAAGCTAATTTCCAAATAAGGAAAAAAGTGGTAACAGACAATTTTAGAATGAGTATGTGTGGCTTGTTTTTTAGGTGAGGGGGGCATTGTGGTGATTTTGATTTCAAATGAAGAAAACAAGGGGGACACTGCGTATGACTGAAATAACCCCACCGATCGCTAACTGGAATAGGCCGTGCAAATCCCTACGCCGTATCTTCCCTTGGAGCAGTGCCGACCCTGGTAAGCTTCAGGGGTGAGGTGTGAACGGGCTCTAAAGGGGGGCAGGGGCACAATGTGGCGTTGCCAATTTGACTCTAGAGTCGTTCTGGGATAGAATCATTCTGGCGTACTACTCCGGTCGGACTCCGAAAATTATGACCTGCGCCTGCTGGCATAATGGTTAAGGTTTTACTCCACGTGGGAGTGTGGATGGCAACACTATGTTAATTGTTGAACCCCGCGCCTCGAAGTACAACGATTATACCAAAATGGTAGACAAATAATACACAGTACAAAAGTAAGGATATAATAATCTTGTCTTAATAAAAGCTTGTAATCGTTATGAATTACGCTCATGGCAAGACAGACGCTAGTGCGGTAGAGCAAGGAAGAAAAAAAGCAAGAGATTATGAATATACGTTGATGACCTTTAGATCGAAATTTACTGAAACAGTGTGAAATTAGTAGTATTGCCTTTCCCCCTGTCAAGGGTTGCGTAATATAATCCACTTCCCTCTTGTGTTCTCCAACATTATTATTTTGACTCAAAATCCAAGTAGCTTCATTTACAATCCCTTCTACGCTGTGAAGCATTTCCTAATATTATTTACATTTTCAATTTGTTTATCACTTACTTCTGACTTCAAAAACATCCTTTAATGTTTTTCCGACCTGATTCAGTTCATATCAAAGTGGTTTAAATTGCTTGATTTCAAAAGACGCTAACGCAATATGTTAAGTAATTCATGTATGCCCGTATGAATTGCTCTGGAAATGCCAATCGATATTAACATTGCATTCCATCATCATCAATATTCAAAACCGTGATGATGCGGTTTTAATAATGCCATTCTCTGGGATTCTCTAATACTATTTCAATGACTCCGTTAATAAATAATATGGCAAAATTGGACGATAACATCATTAAGTCTTAAAAGCAACAAATAGTTCTTTGCTTTTTCAATAAGTTATATTAAAGTCATGCATTAATCTAGACTGATTAATTAATCATTCTTCACGATTCGTTCGTCGGAACTCCCTCTTCATTCCATGTTCCAATGTAGGTCACTGACATAAAGCCATCTCTTGATTCTATCTGGGACAATTTATTGCTTCCGTCTCTGTCTACCTTATCACGTTTAAATCTGTCAAACAGTCATTTATCTATGACCTCTTTCTTTTAAGCCTTCTGCTTCATCCCTATAATATATAGACCAAACACTGCGGCAAGGGGCTTTCAATGAGTAGATGGAAGACAACGTAATTGAATACCCTGGACTAACAAAGCCGAGAAAAATATATAGGAATAGAGAGAACAAACTCATTCCAACAGCGTAGCTGGCTCCGTTGATGAACAGCACTCTCCTTGTGGCAAGGCGGAGGGTGCCGACGCGAAACTTGCAGTTCAGAACCCCGTATGTGTCATGATGTTTTGCTATGTCTATTTCTATACATATTTCTCGTCTGTGTTTTTATGGGTCTCTCTAATCACTTTATCTATCATTAGATCGTACATGCAAACTTGGTGTGCTATGGTTGACCAAGACATTCTAGGCGTACGCCCAATCCATCTCCGAAGCCTTTTCTGAATATCGAAAGCTATTCATTGGTGTCTTGACATTTTCCCCACAACATTTCCCTGCTGATCGTTCAAGGAAAGTGATGTTTTACTCTCTTCCGCGCGTCGCTGCCGAAAACGATTTGTACTTTACCTCATGCTCTTTTCGTCAAATTCTGGGGCCTGGAGCTCCGAAGAGGTACTATTACCTTTGCCTATGAATTGAACTCAGGATACCGGTACATTGATCGTTTCTCTTCAACCTGGCCCCGATCAGTAAATGATTGTCATACATTCATCATAATACATAACATTTATGAATAGTTGACATCCCACAACACTCCTGAATCAGCCACTTCACCACTGTTTCTAGATTACCTATAACGCGTGACTTTCGTAAGCGATTTATCACAAACTTCGACGTCGTCTCTTACGTGTCAAAGGGACTGAGATCACTCACAACTCGGCTCCAGAAACTCTTACAGACGGTTCCACAACTTATGATCACATCTGTCGGCCTGTAACGGTGTAACCGCTTTTGGATCATAATCACATTTAACATACAGCCATGAATTTTGTAAAAGAAACGAAAAATTGTTTACCCACGGGGTAGATTGCTTAGTTAATATAATTGCTTCTTTGTGCTATATTAAAATCAGTACATGAGCCAAGTACTAGATATTTTAAATGTTTTACGGTAGTTTTATAAACAACGGTGTGAGTCCATGCGTTTCTCGTGCGGGAGTGAATTCTTTTTTACAAACGTCGCAGGCAAACCCGGTCACGGTGTTATTTTGTGAACATAGTAATATTCACCAGCAAGATTGCTAGGTGTTCGGTCGCGACTGAGGCCACTTATTCCAAGACAGTAGGCTAAATTATCCAGCTGGAGGCCACTGTACTATAAACGCGAATATCATCTTAAAAACTCCTCGGTTGTGATCAACAAAAGATTGCTATCGTGGGCAATGATGAAGACAACAAAAAATACTTTAAAATAACATAATAATTAGACTTACACTCACTTGGAATCGCATGCTCTAGATAGAGGATAATGCTATGCCAATTCTGTGTAAGTTAATAATTATAGACAAAGTCTTAAAATGAACTTTCTGCTTCTAGTTTTAGACATTTGTTGCCAAACTCCTGAATATCATATTTCGTCTTACTTGATTATTTTAGATTTTTCTACTTTTTATGAAAGATACTCATTCTGTAAAAATATATCCTGTTTTGAGATCACTTTCAGAATAGCTGGAGGTCACGAGACCACATAGATTCCGCAAGGGCACACTTTTTCAAAGAAGATTATTCTGACAAACCTGTTCACAAACCTTTATCACCTAACATCTGAAAGATATTACTGTAAATTCTAATATTTCGTGGCGCATAAATAATTATAGGGCACAAGATCAAATGAATTCGCCGCTATGAGGCAACGGTAAAAGCTACAAAACTCATGTTTGGAATTCGTTTGGTAGATGTAAATCTAAGACTTCATGCCAAATCGCAAATAATTAACTTTAGAGATTACTATGTGTGTGATCATCAGTTGTGAAACGAACTATAACTTGACAATTACATCCGGAATGAATAGTTTGTTTTTACAAATAGAGAGAGTGAGAGAGAGAGTGTAACCAAGCAGAATCAGAACATCTTCTTGGTTCGGAGAATTCATCTTCGGAGAAGATCTCTGGAAAAATATGAAGCATGTTGCAGGATAGTTAGAAGTTATATAGCCCAGGGTATGAAACCAGTAGCGTCAGCCGTCAACCTTCGGCCTGTGTTTGAGATCAGAAAGTCAGAAAAATATCAGCCATGAAGATCTGTAGCAGAGCGCAGGGCAAGTACTTGTTGAAAATCACTTAAGCATCGCCAAGGGTTATTGGCCTAGAGAATAAAAGTTCGCAACACGGCTATTTGTATCCACAGTTCCAATCTTCATTCACCCTTTAGTCTCCATAGGCTTCGAATGTTTTTATGGAAATGTTGTATGGTCAAAAGAACGTATTCGTCTTTACGTCTGCTTTTGTCATCATCAACTCACTCTTCCAGATCTAAATGAAAGCAGTCAAAAGAAATCATCCAGAAAAAAGCTTTAAAATTCATACAAGAGTGCACTATCCTGTCAGAGCCAAATGGGCAATGCCAGTGCAGGAGAAAATGGCATGGTATAATTAAGTACCACAAATTGATGGGTTTTTAAAAGCATTTTTACATTTCAAGCAAATATGTAGATAGAACGTACACAAACAAGAATTCCAGTCTTTAAATTACCAAAATTGGACAATAATTTAAACAGTTATTAATTTTTGTTTTTAATTTTGGACTTTTCAAGGTCATTTAGGCAAAAACACAGAATACATATGAAATGTCTGCATATTTTCATTATTTATTCAGCACATGAAAAATGTACGCTTGAGATTTTACTGGGCCATTCATTTAATTAAAGGAGTGACACGCATCCAAAGTCGATCAAAAATACATCTGGACTTCGAATAATTCTTACAAAACTCGGTCAATTGAGCTCAATATGCCAATTTCAATCAAGAATAAAACTTTTAGATTTCAAATTATAACTGTCATATTCACAGGACCTCATCAAAATATACTATGTGCAGGTTTAATTTTTTTTCGAGAGGTTTGCGATAAGAACTCTTCGCGGCTCAAAGCTCCAAAAAGGGTGTGTGGTTCAATATTCGACTATTGTGACTAAACTCGCTTTGAAAGCGAATAAAACATCACAATATTTCTAATTTAGCATTCATACCAGTGACACTTTACATATTTACGTAATTTGGGGTCCCAAATATAAATCTGATGTCAAATTGCAGACATAAGCACGTTCAATATGCCGAAATTACATATTTAACATCAATTTTAATACTCTTTTGTAATATGAACAACATAAATTCATCATAAATTCTTACTACAGCAGGTTCCATATAATGTGTAAGTACATGTATATACATATATATGTAATATAGAAATATATATTATACATAAACCCAGATCCTTCTTTAACTCAGTCATTCCATTACAAGAGGAATGATGACAGTTTGAGAATGATGGAAAATATATATTAAACCTGATTAAAATTGATCTGTCAGGGTTTTATCCGCTTTTTCATGGTAAACAAATCAATTTGAAGAAAGACCCACATTTCATAGAATGTCAATGAATTTCAATATCACATATCTAACGAATTGTAAACAATATCAACAAGAGATGAATAATAATGAAACTTATTCATTTTGGGGGATATTTAAAATATAATTTTTTTAGGGAAGTCAGTCAAACGACGTACTTAAAATCATAATAAATGAAATCAATCAGGTTCCCCTTGTAAAATTAATGTTTTTGTAAGATCTTCCACAACAGACAGCTTTTGAGCAATATATGGTCTTTATGAAAGCCAAATAATAATAAACTGAAAACATCTGCAGATTTTGAAAACCCAGCATGGCATTAACCAAGACAAATGGAATACCAGGCATTGTTATCACATTTTACAGATAAGAAACAACAAAATTAAAAATACCTTCAAGTATGAAACAGCAAATTTCTTATGAGAAGCATATTTACTGATGTACCAATACATGTATCTTTATGGCGGAAAATTGCATTATTTTTCAGTTAAGGATGAACGAAAATAAAAGAAATGAAGACCATAGTATTATATAGCATGTCATTTTACCGGAATCTATGGCATGTGTATTTTACAGATAATTGTAAGTATAGTCTCATGCAAATGATGTTGCATTCCTCATCCGTATGTAAATAATGTTCATAACTATGCCAATGCGACATTTTTATTCAAGGCTGAGCAACTCTCCCATTCATCCAAGCTACACATTGCCATCTTACTCTTTCCAAACATCCATATCTATAGATGAATCATTGACCAGGCTGAATGAAAGAAACGGGAAATAAAATGTGTCCCTTCTCCTGTTTAACATTAGAACCCTTAGTCATGAACGCGTCGTATAAAATTTCACTCTATATCTAGATAATAAGTACACCCTGAAATTTCAAGGCCGGATAGCAAAGAGAAAGAATCAATAGTTTTGTCGATTATTTTCCAGTACATCCATGTAGCAAAGAAAGGAGATCTAACAGAATGTTGGAATTTGAGAGGAATTATGTTTTCTGTCATTAGCAAAGTTTTCAGCAGGATTTTACTTGATGTGATGAACTGAGAAAAAGGTGCTTTGCTCCGGAAAAACAAGCTGAATTCAAGAATGGCAGATCGTGTGCTGGCCACATTTTCACCTTAATGCAAATCTTCGAACAAAGGAATAAATGGAACACCTTTGGATATGCAAACTTTATCGACTTTGACAAGGCATTCGGCAGCGTACACGGACCAGCACTGTGGAATCGCATGCGCCACAACGGAATTTATGAAAAGATTGTCAACATTGTTTAAATGATATATCAAAAATCAAGTGCATGTGATATAACAGTACGGTTTGATCTTTTAGGTGACCATTGTAACATTATAAAGTTAGAAGGAAAAGCGTCAATCTTACTTATGTTCATACTCTTAGTCTGAGGGACAATGCAAAACACAGCCCTGATTTTATTCTCGAGTTACGTCCCTTTGTCACAGTTCCGATTTCCCGTGTGTTGTGTGTGAGGTGAGTAGGCCGCATCAAAAACCCTTAAAATCAATAAACACAACCTAGAATCTGTACAATCGTCTTTGATTAGGTCTTTGATTAGTTATTCTTTTTTCTGCAGTGCAAAGTGATATGCGGGCAGATACTTTCTGAATTATTTGCCATTAACACAGGAGTTCAACAAGAATGCAGTCTTTCGCCATCCCTCTTCTGCCTTGCCGTAGATTGGATTATGAAAGAATCTTGAGGAGAAATAGAAGCGAATGATACAGTACGATGAGGACTGCATATATATATATTTATATCGATGTATAGAGTCATTTATAGCAACATGTTTAACAATATAAAAGTCTGTTATTATTCAAAGATAACTTTTATACGAAGCAATATATTTTCTGGTCACATTTTGAAACTTACACACAAACAACATTATGTTGCATCGATACCTCTGTGCAGATTAAAGATCTACATGCATGTTCTGCCTTTTTATCTAGATCTGGATCAAGGATTTCTTAGAAAATTCTACAAAGATCTGAAAGTGCAATGATTTTTTAGACTACAACTCATGATCAGCAGCTGGCACTGTCAGATCTAGAATTCAGCAGATTTATATAAATAGTATTTTAGTTGGTAAATACGAATAAGACACCTCTACGGAGATTTCATTGAAGTTATATACGTACGGTTAGGAACTGCTACACTCTCAGAAATGTGTCCTCGCACAATCATGGGCAAGGCGAGGGATCCAGCTAGTTACTGATAGGTAGTCTGAACATGGAATGCATTCAATAAAGATACATTTCTAGAAACATACATATCGTATTCAGTTGAGACATAACCACGTTATTATTGACAAGCATAATATTACGAATTCAAGGAACGAGTTGAGCTCTTGGTAGGAGCAAGATTATAACTACTGATGTACAAGTTATTAGAACACTAGTTATGAAGAAAAGCCAAAAAAATCCGAGGTTGGATAAGATTGAAGCCATCATGGGAGCCGCTATCAACTGCAAAATCGCCATGGCCAACATGATGAGACCAGTGTTGGTAGCAAAATGCGAGTGGCCAAAGAATTTCACGGAGGCAAGGGGAATAAGTACGTACATAGCATTGGCCACGGCCGATACGATATTGGTGATTGCAAAGTAAAGCCATCGGTCGACCATCGGTGTGAAATACCAAAAACTCAAACAAATTGTTAAGACTGTTAAGCTTGCAATAAAGTTTGTTTTTATTTTGAAATTGTCGATGAGTTTTCCCATAAGCATTCTCGTCGCTGCACTTGTCAAAGCGGTTGAATTCCCCACATTTGCCAGAAACATGTCATCGTGAATCCAAACTTGTGCAAATAGTTTGTAATAGTTACTGACGACTGACATTGCAAGGGTGACGACCATAAGGGCAAGAAATAGGACATAAAAAGTTAGTGATTGCAGCACCTCTTTAGGACTTTTGTCTTGTTGGTTTTCCAGTGAAATCTCTTCAGGTTTGTTTGGTCCATTTCTACCGTTTGCTCCTTCTGGATGTTGGGGTAATTTATCATCTTTAGCCTTATCCAAGTTACATGATGAAGAACTTTCGGAATCAGCGTTATCCACATAAGGTACATTTACTTGGCCATTAAGTTTGTTTTGGGATTCGTCCCCTTTCTGCCCAATTCGAAATAGCCTATGGTTTGTCATTAACAATCCTAAAATCTGAACCGCAAACGTTAAAGAACCCAATATAATAAACGCCATCGGCACTCGATCCAGAATTTCAGTTTGTGAAAAGAAAGTCACTTCTTTTACAAAAACGTCAGTTTTTTTATTTCTAGGATTGATATACATTGTTATAATGAGGTTATACAAAATTGCACCAATACATCCGCTGGCACATACTATCGAGCCAGCTAAGCCTTGGTTGTCGGGAAACCATGCTGATGTGAAGCAGAACGACAACACTTCTAGAAGTCCCATACCAAACGTTCCTAGAACACCAAATGTGAGTGAGGTAGCCCAAATGGAATGGCTGATAGATAGGTAGCTCAAGAAGTAGCCCATGCCCATGAGAATAACCCCGATCAACACTGACCCATGAAGTCCCAGCTTCACTTTAAGCGTGCCTGACAATGTGCAACCAGCGGAAAACGAGATAAAACACATTGATAGGATCCATTCTGGCGCAATATCTGTTCTATCTGACGGAAGTCGGAACTTGAAAAAGGATCCAACGTAGGTGTAGAGATTGGCGTAGAAGACGGTGAGTCCACATGGCAGGTTGAGGAAGAAAATGCCCAACAGGACTACGTACTTCACTCCTTGCATGGTGGATGTTGGTTGTAAAACTGCAAGTTACAGTTTGGTCACAGTTGGCCTTATTGCGCACACGTTTGTGTAAGTAGGATATTTGAATACAGTCTTTTAACGTTTACATTCTTTCTCTTACGAAAGATAACATCGCATGAATTATTCAACTGATTTAGTGAACTACTCCTTGTTTGTTTCAAAACTTAAAACATGTATCCTACTCAAGTGCCATTACGTCCATATTTTAAGAGAATGTGTCAGCATGTCGAAACCTTAAGTTCTTCAAACGAAAACAAAAGGCGCATTTGCAAATTATTGTTATATCTCGACGATAAAAGCACATGCGCTGTGACGCGGTGTGGTTTATGAATTATCTCTCTGAACTCGGAATACTTTCCATGCTTTAAGCAGAGTTTGGAAAGGCGTAAACATGTTCCTTCAGTTATGCATTTTTCAATGAATCACAGAAATACAGAGCACTGTATCAAACCAATCACAAGACAAACTTGAATTTTTCTTCTTTTGACATATATCAATAATTTACTATATAGTTTGCTAAATGCAATGCAAAGCTGTTTGCCTACTATATCAATTTGATCTATCCCAGTACACGGTCGCTTGAACTCAAAGACCTAAGGACAAACATGTTTCTATAAAATGCCATCCCGAAATCACCATTCTAGATTACTTCTCTCTTCTCCCGTCCTTCGAATATCTACTGAGTAATGAAGGCAAACAGAACTGATCACTTAAATAATGGCGTAGATCCCTTCACATAACATGCAACTGGAGTTATATGAAACACTTGGCAATAGGTGTTAAAATATCACCATCCATTCAACTAAGGCCACTTGGTATTTACAAAAAGCAGCTACCTACATAAAAAAATGCCACGAAAGTGAAGAATTTTCTATCGTGACAGATGTTTTCAACTGCCTGTTATTGGCTCTTAACATGGTAGAAATAACGATCGAAAACAAGTACATGTAGTAGGTTACGACGTATTATAATTACGTAAGCACATGCTTACTTCACTATTGGCAGACTAAGTATGCATGACAAAATGAAAGAACAAGGATCCAAATTATTAAATTAAGGTGGTAACATGGCCTACTAGTATTTAATGTGCTGTATTGTATTTCAATTACATGGTGTAATTGCATATAACAGTATAAACAAAAGGCATGTTTGATGAGCAGTAAGAACTGATGTCCTTTAATAAATACAATATTGACAGAAATAAAGAGGGTAAAAGAAAAATATTCTAGTTGCTAAATCAAAACGTTCTAAGTATTGAAAG
>JAUEKT010280827.1:0-11662 GCA_031762655.1 Doris verrucosa | reverse complement strand
CCCCCTTGTCATCAACTGTCATCATTTGCCAACCCCCCTCCCCCCCCCCCCTCCCCCCTCCAAAGATGACGTCATCAAAAAGAAAATAATAGTTGTTTTTTATAGTCAACAACGATGTAACAACTTTTACTAATACATTTACACATGAAACAGTCGCTCAATTAACAATATTAACATGCTTACTGGGTGTAATATGGTAGGTCACATTAAAAGAAACATACTACAATGTAATATCTGTACTGCATTACTTTGAGTAAATCTTTACGTTTGATATTTTATGTATGGGGACATAACGTTTTAGATAGCTCTACTGCTTGCTAAGATATGTATAAACTATAGCAAATGAAAAATCTAGCTTAAGTGATCTTAGAAAATTTCAGAACGTGTCACTGAAGAGGGCAAGAAACATAAAACCAATGAAGTTAAAATGTTTCCCCCCTGCACCTCGGGCAATGGCACTGTTTGAAAAAGCATCATCTTTATCATCCTCATCCCCATTACTCTCCCATAATTTGCTCTTCTACCAGCTTGCTACATTTTTTTTAATGGTATTTCATTGCTGTGTGGTGAACATTTAGGGCAGGTTCCCTTGTTAAGAAGTGTTGTATCCTTTGAAAGAAAGCGGATCTATTCTCTGTTCTACACCATTATACAGGTGCTGAAACTTGGTGACTCAATAAAAGCAAAGACAGCATCAATATCCAACATCTTGAAATCTCTTCCAAGCAACGAGTGTCTGCCTGTTTTCTTGTTTTCTTTTCTTTTTTTTTTTAACTTTGTATGGACCGTGTTTACTGAGACAAAATACTGATGGTTTAATTTTTCCATCAACTTTGCTGTCATTGAATTCCTCAAGACTGCATCGATGTCATTAGAATGAGAGAGGTAGCACTACTGCTATCAAGTTAAGTTTGCCACTGCGGATTGCCACGTATGTCGGACCATTATAACCAATGGCCCAATCCTCTCACAGAAAACATCGAGCATATACCGATGGTAAAAGTGTATGTCTTTCGTCAATATGGAAATCATGATCAGGAAGCCTTGCTTTATAATCGGCCAATAATTCACCTACTGTTTGAAAAATCGTCTTTTTAAAGATCAGGATCCATAGTTTTGTTATTTCCATCATGTTTAATTCGATGGCCTTTCTTATCCAGACATATCATCTAGACATCTCACTGAGTTCAAAATATCACTCTTCCTGTCATTGGTGGATGATTCTGATTAGGTGGAGGTCTGGCAAGGCTTTCTACATCGCATACTTTCTTACTTTCGGAGGCGTTTCTAAGTTTTTAAATTTGCTTAAAATATCTGGATGTTCATCTTTAAGATTTTGAAACTGCCTTTTTTTCTTTCCCTTAATTTTTATAAGCTTTTAACTAAGGAGTTTGTTCTAAGTGTAGCTTTTTTCAGTATAAATTTCCTACGTTTTTACTTCCTTTTTCTTTTTTTTATACTTTAGTTGAGTTTCCTGCTCACAACTAAGTTTTGTTTTTGATGACATCATGATTGGTCAGACACCCCCACCTCCCCCATGTCAACATTGTCATCATTGGGTAGACCCCCCTCCCCCCTAAATGATGACGTAATATGTGAACGCTCCCTTACCTTAGCCTAAATAATTATACAAGACTAGCCACAGAATGTTTGAAGCTTATTGCTATCAAGAATGAGCAAATAAATTGTGATACAGGCGATTACAACAATGGTACTCATTTAACAGATTTTGCGGCTAGACTTGTGCCATGTGGTCTTAGATGTTTACTTATGCAAGATGCTCTTTACCCTAGTAATCCATTGATCCCTTTCTGTTTTGTGAGGTCAATTTTTTTTTTTAGTTTAGGGACTCTCCTTTTAAGTGAGACCAGCGGACTGAAAGGAACAAACACAGGTAGCTTGTGTCTGGTTAAACACTTACTTATGCATATCATTAATTTCAATCTTTCATAGATTATTTTGTTGAAAATACGTTTTCAGTACTACACTACATCTATATTAGAAGTTTTATACATAAGACTAGAAAAACTTGAAACATTTTTATCAGACAACAGATGAAGTGTTCCTGGCAGCGATCATTGATGACTGCTATTGCATACTTTGCATCACTGAGGGTTTAACGGTGATCATTGATTCTCTCTTCTCTACCACATTGTGATAGTTTGGTTTTGATATCAAAATATCATGACATTCCGAGTGAAATCATATCAATATATACAAACCTGCTAACAAGTCAGAATTTTAATTAAATAAGAAACGAAAAACACATTAAATTCAACTTAGAGTGGAACGCTTTAAGCAGTCAAAATCACAGCAAAAAAAAATAATGCATTGGGTTGCCTTTATTTAAAATGGAGCTTTCTTTTAGAACAATAAATAAACAGGTAAAAGGAAAAATAACATACATGGTAACACTAGCAACAAGAATCAAAATAAAAAGATGTAGACTAAAAGGAATAGGAGACATCAATACAGAATACAGTTCTTCATGTTCCTGAAAGTTGCTCTGAGAAAAACGAAAGGACAATGCTATCCAATAGAAATGTGCAGAACAGGATGTAAATGAAGACAAGACAATGACAAAATATGTAAGTGCAGATGAGACCAGGGAGCAGGAAACAGAAAGAATTGGTGTTTCAACAGGCAGGGTAAAAATGCAAGTGAAGTTTAACAGTATATTAAATGATCATAATAATAAGGAATAAAAATAGCCAAAATATACCAGCTTGGGGTAAATGGTATCATAAATGGCAAAATTTCTATGATGAACATTTAGAAAAATAACGGAAATGATTGTTACTTTGTGGTGAAAAAAGACACATATCAAAGAAATGATTGTTCCTTACTAAAATTTCTCATAAAAGACACTGATTTAGCAAGATATGTTGAATTATCACAAATGCAATATAGAAAACTTTGCATTGTTTGTACAGAGTCATACATGATAATTGCAAACACTTGTTCTGAACCACCCTGCAATATTTGGGCTTTCATTTCATAACATTCTTACATTCTGAGTGAAAATCATCAATTTATTATATACATTGCAAAGCATTGGTTTGATGTGAAATTAAATACATCCAAGGTATGCAAAATAAGACAGTAACCCATGCAAATGACAGTTACTTGATACTATTTTCTATCAAATCAAGAAATAAGATAACATTTATAACACGGTTTAAAAACAGTATTTGATTTTAAAACACTTTACACATTACTTTACATAGCTAGAGACTTACTGTAAGAAAAGGACATTAAAATTACAGGCAGTGATGTGTAAATAAAAAATAACCCTATCATCCATGCATTTAATCATAGGCCATTGGATACAATGATTTGATTATTAATGAGGACAATGTTCATGGCAGGTACTTAAATATAACACTGTATCTGCAAATTTAGAAACAATTATAAAAAAGGTAAAGAAAATCAACCCATTCCCCCAAAAAGAAAAATCACAACAAACTTTAATACAAAAACAAAACAGGACACACATCTCCCTTTGCAAACAATAGCATACAACCACTTTCCTCCAATGTAACCCTGGAAAAAGAACATATTATGAGACAGAAATTAAATAAAAACAAACAAACAACAACAACACATTAGAAAGAACAAGTAAAAAAAAATATGAGTGAGACCCTTGCGAGTCTCTGAAGAGGAGATGTGGATAATTTTATAAGCTCAATCCTTGCCCCTTTGCCATTTCGAAAATAAGAGAATCTAAGGGGGAAGGAATAAAAAATTGTTTCATGGAAGCAATGATGATGATAATGTGGTGGAGTTGATGAGAAGGTGTATACAAAGGCAGTTCAAATTCTTTACTGAAAATCCACCAGCTTAGCAAACCATGAGGCACTTTGATAATGGCCAGTGTCTCATGGAATGTGATTCAGACGCTGTTGATTATGGTGAATAATTTAAATGTGGCATGAAAGACATACATATCATTAACGTCTTGGCAAAACGTTTGAGTACATTATGAAAAAAACGATATTGCTGTGTAAAGCTCCGATTACGGTGAATTTTCATCAATTGTTCACATTTACCTGAATGCTTTGAAAAATCACAAATCATTTATTCAGAATCAAAATAAACCCGGTCATAAAAGAAAAATATTTGCTTTTACACGAGGAATAAATAGTCAAGCTCTCAACGTGTTATTATCAAGGCCAAAACATTACTACAATCTTACTTTGAGAACCCAGGTCATATCAATGGCTGGGGTTTTGATCACATGTCTAAGAGAAGACAACAAAAGATCATTGAAAAAAATGGAATGGCAAAATCACAAAGCTCAATTCTTTGGGCATCTTTTTTCGAATTGCATTTGGAGACATATAGTATTCATAATTGCTTTTCACATCAAAAGTCAAACAAAACTTCAAATGATTGCTGCACCAGACGGGAGAGAGAGAACAGATTCTAGCAAAACTCAACAAAAAGCATATTTTTCATGAGTAAAGCACTCTTGTAAGTGTATGCGTCCATTGTTGTCATTTGACTGGGGGCCCAAATGGCGCATAATTTTATTACAATGGTAAAAATTGAACACTGAAAAATTAACAACCCAAAAGTTTGATTGGAATTCAGTGTAAGGGGAAATTTTTTCAACACATTATATGGATACATAAGATTTGAGTAGAAAGGTAACCATTATTCTTTAAACAGGGATTAAAGATAATATACAAATTTGAAACCATTTTTGAATTCGGAATGAAGAACTGAAAGATTCAAAATATAAATGAGCTATTGTTCAATTGTTCTTATATATATTAGCATTAAAACATCACCATTTTTTTGCTTATCAAAGCTGTTCGAATTTGAACAACAGCACTATGTGGAAGAGATGTGAACAAAGATACTTTACCCACAAAAACAAAAAATATCAAGACTGTTGTAAAAAATGAAAGGAAATATCTTTTAAAATAAATAATGAAGATGAAATATGACACACATAATACTATATAACATAAATATACAAAAATAAGAAAGAAAAAACAACGAAAACATAAAAATTAGAAACAGGAACTAATGAACTTTGGCTATCATACCCATAATGTGCATTACAGTAACAATCTAGGATGTTCTTTTGCCTTTCATTTACAAAAGTACTTAGTCATCTAAATTAAATGTTAAGCTATCTCTATGTCCTTTTTAAATAATACATTTCATTATAATGTTAGTTGTAGGCCCTATTAAGCATTCTTTCCTCCAAAGCAATAGGGACTAAAGAGACCAACACCAAAACATGGAGGAAAAAACTTTCTAAACAATCAAGAATTTAGCAAAGGGATGGAATTCATTGAAAGTCCTCCTTTCCCTGTAGCCCCCTGAATCTGACAATTCTGGTTTAAGATTAGTCAAGCCCCACACAGGGCTGTTGAAAGGAAGATACTTTGCCAGAGACTATAGTATTATATTACAGTCTCTGTACTTTACACAACAAAGTAATGTAGAAGATGCCAATGTAATACTTTATTAATTTTATACACTTCAATGCAATTATGACACAAAAAGATTCTAAAAAAGGATACCTTAAACAACAAAATACATTTTAAACAAGGATATCTTACATAACAAAATATTTTCAACAAATATCTTTTTAACAGCAATCAACATAGATATATTAAGCAAAAGTATTTTACACAATAAGGTGACATTTAACAAAAGAGACTGTACACAAGAAGATTTTCATATAGAATACTTTGCACAACAAAATGGTTAAAAAAACAAGAAGCTTTAAAACAGCTATGTAATCTTCACACAAGGATTGCCTGAAAAGGTTTGCTCTGTCTCCTACAGAATGTATTTTTATCATGCTGTTAAAAAAAACAACAACAAGAAAACATGCCATGATTTTTAGATCCCGAAAAGATATAATAACCACTATAATCTACTATTTTCACTGATATGCTTCTTTTATTTGCGGTTTTCAGTAGGGGTAGGGGAAAGGGTATACCAGTGGGATTTTTTAGAGTAAATGTAATGCTTTGTGTCACATCATTAAAAGTAAAGAAAAGCTAACAAAAAACAAGTGTGTGCGAGACCCTAACTACATTGAGCTGAAATAAAACAAAAGTCAACAAGTGGCATGTGGTGGCTTTCAGGAAAAAATCGCCAGAAGATAACTTGAAACATTCGGTGCTTCAATTTCAGAAATATTGATGGTCTTTGATTTCTCCATTTACATCTCACACATTACAGAGATGAAGGACATAACATTGTGACCTTTTGGTGATGTTCTCTTGGTTTTGTGGGAAACTTTGAGTTGCATACGTGATAAAATGTAGACACACTTCATTTCCACATTTGGTAGGTCTACATTTCTTATGTACCCAACATTAAATTACCATGCAAGTTACCCTGAGGTCATATTTTTATGTTTGATTTTCTATGCAACGTGCAACAAATTTATGGCCCAAAAAAGACAATCTAATTTTCCTTACATGAAATATGAGCAAAGAAAGATGTAAGCCATGTAGGGAACACAGTAAGATCTTCTTTCTAAAACCGCTATAAAAGAAAGTCAAGATCTAGTGAAGCTATCTAAATTATGAATAAATGAAGCTCAACACAGCTTGAATAGGGATTTGGATACACTTTGGCTCATCCTTGGTTATTTTGAAAGTAAAACTGTACTTATAAAATCTGATTGACAAAAGTAACCAATAAATATACCACAGTAAGAGTAAAAGAAGGAATGCTCTGAGCAACAAGGTTACCAATCAGTCATGGTAATCAGCACATTGACTGAGCCAACTGAGAACACGGAACACAAGATGTTTTCAAAAATAATGATGTGCATAAAAATGGGATTTAACACACTTTTAGCATACACATCATTATCTTGTATACAATATGTTTGCAAACAAGGACATGTCATACAATAATTTACCTTAAATCTATGTATGGGTCTTGAAGATCAGTCGTTCTTTTTATAATTTATACAGTTATGTACTAGCACATCATATTCTCAACTAGAAATGTTAAATTAAGAGTTAAATATTGAAAAAGAAAAAGCTGAGTTTCCAAAGCAAAATCTTGGATTTTTGCCACCTTAAAATGATTAAATTTCAAAAAGAAAAACTCTAGAAATGGAATCCATCTCCATCTGATTTCCCTCTAACCTGATAAAAACAATGTCAAATTTACCTCTATACTTAACAAAACCATTGATTTGTTTGTCACGCATACAATACTCATCAAAACATATCTTTTAGGAAGCTATTACATACCAGCCACAAGGAGTGCCTCTTATCAAATACACTTCATTATTCGGCGCAGAGTCGACAACCTTTCGTCCAAAATATTTGACACTTTGTAAACGGTGGCGACCGCTGTTGACTATAATAATGAAAAAATCAGAAAAAAGGCAAGTAGAATTCAGCTATGTAGGCATGTACGAGAACATTCTTACAGCATTATTAAACACTATCACGTGTACCTGAAAAATCTTAAAGCACTATTAAACACTATTACGTATCAAAAAGAACAAGCCAATTTATGCAAACTTGCACAAAATTTGACACTGATGACAAGAGGCAATGCTGGATAGTCCCGCAAAATGGTAGATGGACAATCAGCAACTCTGATGGCCTAGTCGCCTAAGGGCACAAATCAGGTGTGACTATTACAACCTAATGAGAGCTTTGAGTCAAACATAAAAGGGACAATACTAGTAGGTGAATAGTGTATATACATCCATGATATTTGCTTATGGTGGAAATCAGGCATGCGATACATAAATAGAATCAACTGTAATATTCAATCTCCCATGTTCTTTATCAGTTCAGTCATGAGAATAATAAAAGCTTTAAAAGATAACATCAAGATATAAATTATTTTGTTGAAAGTCTTTTGATTCCATAATAAAGTATGTTGCCACCTACACATCAAACATTTAGACCTTATGGGACAAAGTCATTCTTGCTTCAAAATCAACCAAGTTTCCACATTGACATTCTTTCCCTTTTCTTCAATCTTTATGAGAAAGATCATGCATGTTCACGTAGGATCGCATTGGAATTTTTTAACTTTCAACAAATTTCAAAGGAATTTCTATTTTACAATGCTCAGGTTACCAATGACCAACAGCCCATAACGAACTCTGTTCTTCAATATAAAAGCAGTAAGCATGGACTAGCGACAACCGTCATTTAACAGAATGAGTTTTTTTTTGGACAGTAATTAACTACACAAAAGAGTCAAGACAAGGCATTTACTGTTTCCATGACTGTGGTCATAAGGTGACTATAATATGTGCGATCTTTGTCCATTAAGTCCATTATGACTTCATAGTGAGAGGCACCTGGTACAATCCTTACGCTCACATTGGCTGAAATCTCTGAGAGGGCTTCTGCGTACTTTGTAGTTGAAGATACTGGAACAGTGTAGTCATCAGTACCATGAATTAAAACCACTGCGGGGAGACTGAAAGATTTAAAATAAAAATCATTGTTAAGGTAGAGGGAAAAAAACCATACACTGTTGTTACATCTGATATTCACTCACGAACACCCTCTGTAAAGTATAAGATGGATGCCAATAAACATTTAAGTTAAGTGTCACGTTTAACAAACAAGTTCTTAAAAACTATTGAAGGTATTTTATTTGAACTTCCTGTACAGCGTATTGCCTTATTCATGTATCAATACTTAAACTATACCTGACATCAGTTAAACTGGTGCGATCCCGTTCTAGCTGACCCGTGCTCGCTGTTAAACTTGCAAAACTCAAAACCATAAAATTAAATCTAAACTTTGTGTTCTCTTGCTAACTGCCAGAAGCACCCATAAATTGCTTTTAGGAGGGCTTCAATGGATTACGTGGTTTGCTCTGCGTTTGCAGCCAATAGTGAAGCTTATTTTAAAGACCTTCTACAACCAGAATTTTATTGCATGACTGTTACTTTCATGATGGGGCTCAATGATTCACAAAAATGAAATTCAATATGAAGATTGAAAAGAAAACAACAAATAAATTTTAAGTGTCGAAGATCATAAAATAAAATATTATCATTCAACTCTATATGATGAAATGACAACTTAAAAAAAAGGAAAATTGAGGAAAAAGATAAACAAACATTGCAAAGAAAATGATACACATATCCTACCTCAGAAATTGTCCGAAGCGTTTGACAATCTGTGTTGGTGAGAATCTATCAAAGTGATCCACGCCATACATAGCCCTTGCCATGAAAGACACATCTTCCACCCCTCTATTGAATTCATGACAGAAATGGTCACTAATACTGTATACCCCTGCAATACCTAGAGAAAATAAAATAGTAAAAGGATGAATTTTGCATCTTCATACTTTTATATTGCACTAATGCAGTGTATCTTAAACAGCACAAAAAAAATGTACTTATGTTCTACATGAGGCAGGTTTATGTAAGCTTTATGCCTAAGTTTTGGAGCAGCTTTTCGTTAACCACACGAGGCGTTGGGACGTGCAAAATCTACCAAATCTTGTCAACAGATGGCGAAAACGCATGAAATGCACAGACTTAATTTTAGTACATAAACTACTGAGTACCAGTACATAATTTACAAATCCCTGATCATCTAAATAAGGAAATCAAAGAAAACCCATGTTTTTTCTCTCAAATTTTTCATCGACTCATCAATAGTCAAGCAGCAAAAAGTGTTAAGGTAACAGATGAAAGTCGAAACACATACCAATAAATCCTCTCACAGATTTGCTGATTTCAGTGAGCGTCATGTGACCTTCAATATCTTTCGGTTTCACTGTCACAATGGAATCGTTGTCACCACTATCCTCATCCTGCTCTTCATCGTCTGCTATACTTCCTCCTGATTGAGGTGTGGAACTGGTTTCAGGTGCTTTCTGATCTGAAATGGATGTGAATTAAATAGGCAAAAATGAGTTTCTGAAAACAAATTGAAATTTGGAATTCAAGGATTCATTGCAAAGAGAGAGATAGAACTAGGATATAGCGAAAAATATTCCTCAATAAATAGATTTCGGATTAACAATAAGACTTTATAGATCAACGACAAGTCTAATAATAAGTAAGAATCAAAGAATGGTTACTCCTTTGTGAAAAAAAGAAGATTATGCTTCAACCCAACATTTTCTTTCAACAGGATGGAGTTCCCCTTCACTGGAGGTTGGATGTGAAATAATCCTTAAATGAACAATTCCCAAACTGATGGATTGGCCTTGATGCTCCAATTTCCTAGCTTCCACCTGACATAAACTCACTTCACTTTTTTATAGGGCTATGTGGAAAAAAGGGTGACAAGGGTTATCTGAAGACAAAAATAAGAGAAGCTGTTTACTTTATTACATTACTCATGCCACAAAGGTACAAAACGAATTAAGGAGATATGCTTGCAGCCTGATATTCAAAATGACAGTGGTCATATGGAGCTTAAAATATCGCAATTGTATACACATGATCGCAAGTAAGTTACCAAAACAAACAAAAAAAACGTAATGAATTTTGGTTAAAACCTTGAAAACCAAATTGATGTCATTGTGGCCATTCTTAAGTTCTTCAAGCCTGAAATGTGTCAGTGATAAAAACGCGCGCTGTATAATTCAAGGCTGTCAGACGCAAATTTTGAAAGTGTCTGAAAGTCAGAGAATCGCTAATGCACAAACTAAAATGTCACAATCTACTGGGAATAGCACATAATAACATTAAATGAAGATTATGGCCCATTTAGAAGACAACAGTGCATTGTTTACCGGAGAAAAAACCCAAAACTGAAATAGAAATAAGACAGAGTAAAATTTAGAAAAATAAACATTATATTCACTAAAACAGATTAGTGAAACCCTAGCAGACCCGATAATTATAATTTACATGGATTATCAAAATGCATTTCATCGCATTTCATGAAAAGATTCCTAAAGCATGTTAAAAGCACTTAGGGACAGTAAAAGGAACCAATAATTGGATCAAATCGATGACTGAGTGCAAGAACCAGGTAATCTACATTTTTGCAGTTTTGAGAAAAATTAAATTGAAACTTTTTCGACTCTTCTTTCAGTACTTGAATCCTTGAAAAGTATTGGTCAATGTGACCTGGAATATTCCTCGTATGCAGATATCTGAATTTTGCAGATATCCAGTTCTTGCACTCAGCCATTGAAATGCTATCTTCATGGGAAAAAGCAACCAGTGGCAGAGATGCCAACTACGGAGGAGCCAAATGAGGGATGAATGTGGAGATTTGGAGGGACAAGTGAAGAAAAAAAAAGAGCATATTTCACTTTTGTCTGCCATAGCACATGATGAAAACAAACAATAACGTCCAACAAATACAGAACTTAGAGAAGCGTAAATTCTTTAGGAGAATTTGATTGAACTCCATGGATTTTGGGAAAAATAAATGGGGGAAGAGAAGCTGATAACAGACTAAATGGAGGGACAACTGATATTTTGTCACCGTCGGGGAACATAGTCGCATGTGCTTCTTTGCATTTTTGCCCATACGACCCTTTTCCCCGACGATGACGATTTAGGAGGGACAAATGCTGTTTTTGAGGGAGTCCCTCCAAGAGAGGGACAGTTGGCATGTCTGCAGTGATAATATACAGTGCTTGCTTTGAATGGAAAGACTCAACTTCAGAATTCATACAGGGATCAGTTTGGACCTATTGATGTTCTTCATATTTTTAATGATTC
>JAUEKT010280716.1:0-11663 GCA_031762655.1 Doris verrucosa | reverse complement strand
TAATAATAATAATAATAATAATAATAATAATAATAATAATAATAATAATAATAATAATAATAATAATGATAATATTTAATAATAGTATGTTAAAAACAATATCAATATAAACAAAGATTTTAGTGAAGGCAATAATGATGACACCAATTTTTATGCTAAAACGGCAATGAAGTGAGACGAGACTAAACAAATTTTAAAAAATGATCTCCGTTAATTAAAAAAAAAACGCAAATCTAAATGACGCACACAAAACTCACTGTACTATTTTTTCCCTGTAGTTCCATGTTGCACGTATTATTGCAAATATATAACAATTGACATTGCAAAAACTGATGATTCTACTTGTTCGCTTGCTAGTATCTTGGTGGTACAGACACCCGGTCAAACTGCTGGCCGCGGGACAGTTTGCCTTGGGGTCCCATGTAGTTGGGGTAGGACGGGGGCGCAAGCTGGCTTCCCCTGCTGCTTTCTGGCCCTTCGTAAGCGTAGTTGTAGTGGCCTGAGTTTTGCGAGTTTCGAGGGCCGTAGTCGTACATCGGAACGTCGGTGGCATAGACGCTACCTCTCTGTGCGGGCCTTGATGATGTTGGCTGAAAAACAAAGAAACAAACACTTAAAAGGGCGTGTGAAGAAAAAAAAAAAAGAAGACCTGTTTATAATTATGCATTTTTTACACCATACTTTAGCAGTAGCTTGATTCCATATATATTTAATGCGTCTTTTTTTTTTTTACAACAGTGTATTGGTCCATTCATATATGTTTTTAAAGATATGAA
Organism: Doris verrucosa; assembly: GCA_031762655.1. Lineage (NCBI taxonomy): Eukaryota > Metazoa > Mollusca > Gastropoda > Nudibranchia > Dorididae > Doris > Doris verrucosa. The sequence continues at coordinate 10,887 of JAUEKT010280716.1, read as the reverse complement.
TTTTTCGTTATCATTGCTTAATTTCACTTTAGAGGTGAATGATGAATCATTACTTTTTGTTACAAAGTCTGTTCAAATCTATACAATACACTACAATACAATATCTTGTTAAGGGCATGATAGGCTAGAATATCTTTAATTGCCCCGGATGCGACAGACAAGAAGAACTAATTATTCAATTTACGAAAGTCTTGATTCATTATTTTGAATGGCCCTTTCACAACACAATTAATAAATACAGGCTTATTATAGGATTTACTTCAAAGCCATCCCATTTACAAACAAAAAGTAGCTACAAAATCATATAAACGAAAAGTAAAGCGAAGAACATTCTTAAAAAACAGCAAAATGATAATATTCCACAGAATAAGGTGCTATAAAATACTATGTCGGCAAAACCAACAACCACAACAATAAAAAGAGTATAGAATTTCAAAATCTGTTTATATAGATCTTAATTACAACAATAAGTTTGTTAAAAATAATAATTCAAAAGAATATGTACACTGAAAATGAATTCAACTTTGTAGCAGTTTCATTTATGTAGACCCATTCAAAGCAATAGCAATTAGCAAATGAAGTATAAAACACACTCTACTTATTAAAAACGTTTCCCTTTATCATAAAAATTAGACTTAAAGTTTAAGATCAAAACACAGCTTGGGATACGGCTGAAGCAATTTCCACAGAGGGAAAAATGTGTTTATTTCTTAAGACAGGTTACAGTAAGTCCACTTTAACCCTGTCACTGAAAAAAAAAGATGTTTTATTTAAGAAAAAAAAAGAAAAAAGGAAAGAAAAAAAATCATTGTATGTAAGGCAGTGTTAGGAAAAGAGAACATAAAAGCAAGACCTCATTTACCACGAATGGTGCTTATGCGATGCATTTGTCGCTTTAAAAGTTGACGTAATGTCACAAACATACTTTGATCACACACCCTGTCTTTAAAGTTGATGCCCCAAGAACCACGCACAATTTTGTATATGTATACATGCATGGTTACATTGATATCGTGCATGAGATTTTGTAGAGTGTTTCAGAAAACAAATCATTCACGCATTTCTTTCTTTCTAAAGAAAAGGAAAAAGATCTTTAAAATTTCTTGATTAATGAGAAAAATATGGCTTTTGAGAAACACTGTCCCAAAGCTCAGGAGTAGTCTTTCTCAAATTTGGTGTAAAGTATCATATCATTCTGTAAATTAGAGTATTATTACTTGCTTTATTCATTCAAGCATTCACTCGACAATATTCGAGAAAATCAGAATTGATAAAAAATATATACATTTATACCACGAACATGTAAAGATAAAATGAACCAATAAATGAGAGGAGATCATGTGAATCAGACAAGTGTTTCCCTCCAACTGAGAATTATGTTTAGCAAACTGGTAGAAATATGCTGGGAATGGGTTTGATGCAGCGTGTAGGGGGTACAAATGCTTTCTGAAATACTCAGAGTAATCAAACTTAATCATACACATATATTATTTAAAAGAGAAGAGAGGGACAAGTAACATTATATGAAACAAGACATATTTTTTTCTTTTCAGGAATGCCCCTTGAATATGCGACTGCACGGATAACATGTTGATTAGACATGTTATTGAAGAAACATGGATGATATTTACGAATCGTTGAATGCTCCATGAGAAAAGATTAAGTCATGGCATCAAGCATGACCATAAAACAAACCTTTTTCAAAGCAATTAAAAATTACACATAAGAAAAGAAAACAGTGAAAAAAAAAAAAGTCTTGTCTCAAAATGAGTAAATTGGCATACCGGTAAGCTTCCCCCCCTCCACCCTCCCCTAATACTTGATCAATTTTATCTCGCACAAGCTTAGCAAAAAGAAAACAGACCCAGACATTTGGTGGCATTAAAAGACTTTAAATGTCAATAGAGTACCCTAAATATATATATAGCTTTCCAAAGAAGTCTTATAATGCAGATGCCATCACCAGGTTACAATCAAAGATTTCATAATCGTTCCCGTATTTCTTATGAATTGAGGAAGAAAACGTTAAGTCAAAAGGAGCTAGTTAAAGAGTAAAGAGTATTAAAGAGGAGAGAACTTTCATGAAGTGTTCTGGTCATAATTTCTTGACACTTTATGGCGGGAGAATCAAAAAAAAAAAAAAAAAAAGAAAAAAAAAAGACAAGAAAACTGCAGTCTTTCTATAAAATTAAAGATTAAAAGCTCTGGTAAATGAATAAAAAAACGTAAAAACAAACAACGTCAATAGAGAACATAATTTAGTAACAGGGGTGTGAACCGAATGGTTCCTGTAGCGTACAAACCGCAAACAAAAATGCCTGTCGTGCTTTTAGGTAACGTCTGCCTTGAACACTAAAGAAGCACGATGTTGAAAAGACACATAACAAAAGAAAAGGTTTTAGGCAAAAACTCAAATGGATGTTCTGAAAAAAGAAAAAAGAACACACATACCGGACAAAGTTTAAAATGTCATCATTGGGATAAAATCCATAAGACATAGAACAAATTGCGAGAGCGACAACTAAATTAAACCCACAAATAATATAAATCAAATAGGTGACCCTCATGTCTTACATGACTCTTCTTTCAGCGTTTAAGAAAAAAAAAACTCTCTCAAGAGGAGATAAGTCTGTTAAAAGGCTCATGCAAAGGGCTACAGAATCTGTGTTTACATTGCATGAAATCAAGGATCTCCATTGACTTCATAAGAAGCATAGGATGGGGGTTCCAAAGTTATTACCGGTATTTTATCATGCAAAAGATGGATTACAGTATGAAAGGCATCAGGAGCAAGTCTTCAGTTCAGGGCCCTCAAGGGTAATGCATTTTGGGTATATGTTTTGAGATTCTTTTGCAAGACAATGCCGCTTTTAGGTATGTTCAAAATCTGTCTATGGCAAGTTACGTTTTGAGATTCTTTTTTAGGACAATGTCAGTTTTAGGTATGTTCAAGATCTGTCTATGTCTATGCCATAACATTTATGAAAAAACTATTTTCGTAATCACTGCTTTAAGAATTGTATTCCTTTGATACAAAAGTGAACTTAGTTTAATTTACTTATAGCGGTATCCCCCTGAGGATTAAATCATTTATTTTCATCATTGAAAACCCCTTAAAAGCACACCATTAAAAAAAAAAAAATCATTTCTTCCTGCAAATTACTGGAAGAGTAACCAAATTTTGTTATTACAGATGTATTTGTTCTTTTGTTTTTGTTTTAAGAAAAATCAATATCAACAATATTCAGTTAAGGTATCTCTTTATGAAAAAGAAAGCAGTGAAGTGAAGTAGATCTGAAAGAAGGAATGAGAAAGACATCAAACCTACCAACAACACCCAAACTCCTTCCCCATTTCCCGGTATCACACATAAACACTGTGATTCTACTGTATGTGTATCAGCAGAGCTTTTTGCACAAAGCATTTTGCACAGAGCATTTTGCACAATGCATTTTGCACGGAGCATTTTGCACAGAGCATTGTGCACAAAGCATTTTGCTCAGAGCATTTTGCACAGAGCATTTTGCACAGAGCATTTTGCATGGAGCATTTTGCACGGAGCACTTTGCAGCAATTTTGCAGCTCAAGGCAGGGCAGTTTGGTGACGCCCTCATCCTGCCATTTGATTGGTATCTTATCATTCTCATCTGTTTCTCGGTCTTTCAAACCAATTTTCACATTGCGAAAACGATGAAGCTATGGGAGGTTGGGAAGGAGAGGCTTGAAGCATTTAATTCTTGGCTCAATTGCCTGAAATAAACTGTGGGGAATGCTACAAAGTATGAGGAGGAATGTGTAGTGAATGTGTAAGGAAAATACACAAAAACAGGGGAAAAAAATCCCCAACAAAACAAGACAAAACAAAACAAACAAGAACAATTAACACAAACAAAACACAAAGAGGAATAAACAAAAGGAAGCACCACAATACTGAGGAAAACAAAACAAATCAAAATCAAAGAAAAAGAAAAAAAAAACAAAGCACATCCAGCAACAAAAAGAATGGAGGAGGGATGCATCGCAGGTAGAAATAACATGTGATATGGAAGGAACCTTCATGCATGCTTTTTCTTTAAGGGCTAAGATGCTAAGCTCAAGAATGTTTTCTTTGGATCACCAACTTTGATCAAAATGTGATCATTAAATTAAATCATCATAACAAGCTATTTTATCAAATCAAGGACGCAAAAGTTTCATTCGGATACTGCTATGATATTTTGATAGTTAATTCTGCAAACAATGAGCAAATAGTGAATTATATTGACTACTCACTATGAGAATTAAGGAGAAAATACGATATCTTGGTAACTCTTGAATTAAAAGGGTGTCCACTCCATTCCTAACCCAGCAACTGATAATTGTCTTTCCCTTTTTTTCTTTTAAACTTCTGTAATGAGTGTCTTGAATAGTTAACATTTGAAGCATGCAAAGATAGTACTCTTCAATAAATTTCTTTACAAAACAAAAGGGGAAGGAAGTTGCATGACTATGATATTCTCATAAACTTTGATAATAAAAAGGGATCAAATAGGCCCAAGACAAAGATGAAGAAAAGCGCAACTCACACATGATGTTAATGTTTCATATAGTATTTGTAAAGTTGTACAATTAAAAACCAGAAAATGCACGGTTATCAGTGCCTCCACTCTCCCATGCAACCCTCCGGTTCGGAATTTCTATTTCTGATTGCGGGGCGGGTGAGACTTGGAAAATCTGAGAAAACGTTTTTGGAGGGAAACGGATGAAAGCGATTGCATGCATAATTATAGCCTTTAGAGGGTGAACAGATACTACTTAGACTTATTGAGTGTTCGATTTCATCAAAATACTATAAAGATATCAACTGAAAAAAAACCCAAACATTTTGGCAAAAGGTATCATGTTCAAATAAAAGCCTTGAGAGAACGAAGTAAAAAAACTCTATCGGTATAGACAAATAAAATACTCAAGTAACCCTTATAATCACAAATACAATTTTCATTTATTTTACTATACCAATATGAAAAAAGTTTGATTGAATTTTGTAAAGCCAACATGTGGCAAGTGTCACTGTATGAGAGTGACACCAACACGGTGTGATACCACACCGGGACATGGCCCTATGTGAAACCTCTATATGCTTAAAGTGGCTCGTTCTCTCACTGGGCGTTTTATGTTCTTTGATCTACATTTTATCTTAAACAATATTTACAAGATCAGATTATTTGCATTCCAAATAAATTGATATTCTAGAGTGAGAGAAGAGGAAAACTGTTGCTGTTGTTTTCTTTTTTTTAAAAGAAAAAGGGCTAGTCCCGACCAGAACCCGGGCTGAATACCCTACACCCTTCTCCCGCACTTATGTATTCAAATATGATTTTTTTTCAAAAGTGGTAGGCCCTACATGCTTGTGGAACAAGATCTCATTCTCTACAAAAAAATTACTCTCTCTTCCTACGTGTCAGAGCGAGATCAACATATTGACCCTAAGACTACTAAGAGCGACATACCAAAACTCAAATTAAATTCAGGACACAGGACTTAACATTAGACTTCGGCTAGATTCATAATCAACCGTTAGTGCTGCTGAATATTAAATATAGAAGTAGAACTAAATATATAACCGGTTTCATGAGTAATCATCATTGGCTTATTGCAAGCACCTCCAGGACAAAGGCCTGTAGATGCAATGAATCAATGGACTTCTTTTGAATTATTTATCATCTCCGTTTGGAAGAGATCTTAATCTAGAATTGTTCTACTATTATTGCCACTACGTATGTTTTTTGATCAGGGTTGCTGAAAACTATCATGATGTGTGTATGGGAGGCACGGTGGCTGAGTGGTAAGAGCGTCGGACTGGTAAACGAGAGGTACTGGGTTCAAATCTCAGTTGCGACCATAGTGAAGTGTATTTTCCTTGAGCAAGAAAATTTACTCCAATTGCTTCACTCGACTCACAGTCAAGGCTGGGGAGTAAAACCTGCAATAGACTAGCATCCTTAACGCTACAAAAACTGGGATAAGCTCCAGCTCTTTGGGGCTTTCGAGGTCTACAAGGGACTTATCATGATGTGTATAGTTCATAGTCAGAAAACGGCAGGAGGCTCTGTCAACATGTCGATAGGACTGGTCTATAAGTAAATGATAGACTGAAGAATGAAGACAATAAAGATGCGTATGAATAGAAAGAAAGAAAATCTTGATACAAACGGGACTTGAACCTGTAACTTCTACATTTGCACCCTCCGCCTTGCCACAAACAGAAGGCGCTCTATCAACTGAACCAGCTACTTTCCTAAACTGGGAGTTACACTAGCTCATCGAATTGGATAATTTTCCTTCTAGGCCTTGACAGACACAAGGAGTCTGAGGTTTTCCCGGTTTCTGTAACGCTAAGCGGAACAGATAATACAAGATCATCAACTGGACAGGACGCTAGTCTATCACAGGCTTTACTCCACAGCCCTTGCTGGTATTCATTTACACCTGAATCGAGTGAAGCAATTGGAGCAAAATATTCTTACTCAAGGAAAACACATGATGGTCGCAGGTGGGATTCAAACTTGGCACCTCTCGGTCACCAGTCCGATGCTCTAACTACTCAGCCACCGTGTCTCCTTGGACATTTTTACTTCATTTTTATTTTGTTGATTTCAACTGCAAAAGTGTCGAGGTATGCTGATGAGACAGGAAATATGAAACTGTGGTAACAGTGAGTGTTGATGGAAAGGGTTGGGGTGAGGTAGAGAGAGAGAGAGAGAGAGAGGTGGTCAATGGGATAACAATTTGACATCGAAAGGCTAGGGGAAATGGCTGACTGTGTTGACCTATTAGGTTGCTAGTGGAATAACGAATGACATGAGAACACCACAAACGAGCAGTGATGACGCTGCAAAGATTGCTTCATCATCTTATCGTGGAGACAGATCGACTTAATTTTTGGCCTTATCCACATTAACAAAGGATCAATCAAGGCTAATTGGATGTATACAGCATTCCCATTATAGACAATTGTGATCCAATAGCAAGGATTTCGGAAAGGCTCATATCTCTCTCTCTCTCTCTCTCTCTCTCTCTCTCTCTCTCTCTCTCTCTCTCTCTCTCTCTCTTTTATCTCTTTCTCTCTGACACACATGCACCCTAACACACGCATTTCGTATTTCGATACCTAGATGTAGATCGCTTAGACCTAGGCCTACAGTAGTTCACAACTGAATAAGAGGAGTAGCAGGCCCCTATGGTAGGCCTACCTCGATACAATAATGTTGACCTAGTTAGAATGTTAGATATTGATTTTATTCCAAACCACCCAGTAGGATAGCACAAGACAACTGGTGTCCATTCTATACCTTAATTTCGATGAATGTGTGTAGGTGAGTGTGTTTGTGTGTGTGTGAGAGAGAGAGAGATTACTTGTGAAATACATGTAAATATATTGAAAACGCGCGGGCAGCGTGAGGGAGAGAGAGAGTGTCTCAGAGAGTAATAGTATTGTTTTTTCCTCATTAAAACCATGTAAAATGATGCGCCTCGCAGGTTGTATTTCATGGGTTGGCCCGAGGCTCGCATTTGTTTACTCCTTTTTTTAAACTTTTCCTTGTTATGATCATTGATCACATAGACAGGGAAATAAGTCATGGTCCTCTTGTGAAATACCAAGTGAAAACAAGCAGTCGCTGTAAATTTATCCCTTGTATGTAAATATCCAAACCTTTGTTGTTGCATTGAGTATGAGTATCAAACCTTACTGAACACGATTTAAGGCAAGAATAACAACTAAGGTTAATTATATTAGGTCACAACCAGCTTGTATCCAGCTATATCATAGTATGAAAGTCTTAATTCTCAACCAGCCTGACCTACCCTGTTTGAAGTCCGAGTTTGTCCAACTTTATAACAAATTTGCACATGCACCGAAGGTTAATCAAAATAAATCATTATATTGCTTTCAATGCACACATACATCCGCCCCTTTCTATCTATTATGTTTCAGACTGTGAAACGCCGTAACCACGGTCGTAACAAGAAAGGCCGAGGCCATGTGAAGTATGTTCGTTGTACCAATTGTGCGAGATGCTGTCCTAAGGACAAGGCCATCAAGAAATTTGTTATCAGGAATATTGTAGAGGCTGCTGCTGTGAGAGATATCTCTGACGCCAGTGTCTATGAAAGTAAGTTTAAGTTGGGCAAGATTACACTTGCGTTGCCATTGGTAATTTTAGGCTCATTAGAATCTTAAGTTTCAGAGAATTTATCAGCTTTGCTTATATTTATTATTACCAGATTGATTGACAAGGATGATGAACAAACCTATACTGTCAACTTTACCTCCGTCACAATAATAATATATGATGTTTTACTCTTAAGATTGGGTCCTGTTTCCTCAGAGCAGTTGGGAAAATTTTACAAAATGTAGGACTGTGATGGCTCTGAGTATGATCTCATTGAGAATAGCAGTGAGTAAAATGTGAATGAGTTAATTTGGATAAGTTTTCAAAGCTCCATGTTTATTACATTGTGAAACAAACGATGATTTGTCTATAAAAATTACATGCATCAATGTGTATTACATGGTACTCATTTTTATCACAATTGGACTGCCTTTTAGCACCACAATAAGTTTTCAACATTTTCATCACATCCAGCTCCATGATGGCTTTCAATGCCATTGCATGGCGTTTATATGTGGTACAGAAAACATTTCCTGTCTCGCTATGTGGCTTTACCTTTTCATGGCTTTGTCTACACGAACAGGCAGGTACAAGGTCTTTTTGTTTACTGTTTTCGTATTGAAAACAGGTGTGTCGTTTCCTTTCAATTAAGCTTGAAACGTAAGAGGAATATGAGGGTTTGGTCTTAAATGAGTGTGGACTGTTCTCTAAACTTATTAATACTTTAAGATGATTACAACAGAGCAAAGAACATCTCTGAAAGAAAAGTTGTTTTTGGGCATTGCATACATCACCCCTGCATAGTTTAATACCCCTTATAGAGCGCTCAAGACAGGTAGGGTAGAGTTCTTGCCGTAAGTGCAATTTTCTTGTATGAACACTGACAATTCCATAGATTACCTCCTTGATTATTTATATCTAATCAGGAATTATTTTTAGGCTAGTGGTTTTACGAATGCTTAAAATTTCATCAAATAACTTAATTATTGTATTATGACACGCCACAAGACGTTTGAACAGTCATGTCCAGTTCCCAGCTTAACTCCCACATTCCCCAATCAATAGTTAAGTAATTCGCCAATGTTTAACTCATCTTATTAAATAACCACAACAATGTCATATCCACGCTTGCCCCACAGATTATGCTCAGCTATAATAACACATCACATCCTGTTGGGACAGGATGTGATTAGGCCTGCAGGTAACCTGTCTCCTCATCAGTGACATTGGCCCCAATAATAGGTTGAGTCTCAGCTTTGGGAAATGTATCATTGGTCTTTTGGTTCAACAGTTAGTTGCCCGTCATGCTAATTGGAGTCATCTTGTATTGAGCATCACATTACAATTGTTATGAAAAAACCTCAAGTTGGATATCAAGAGTAAATTAAAAAAAAATTCAATTCATTTGATTTTCTAAGAGAATTCTTATCAGTGATCCACATCCAGCTCCATGATGGCTTTCAGTGCCATTGCATGACGTTTATATGTGGTACAGAAAACATTTCCTGTCTCGCTATGTGGCTTTGCCTTTTCATGGCTTTGTCTACACGAACAGGCAGGTACACAACTGAACATGGATACATCTGTTATTTTTAGTAGAGCTTGAATAATATTGATGAAGTAATATCTCCTGTTGAGTATGTTTAATGTCAATGGATGCAGATTCATTGGTTTGGGTGTACAAATACTCAAGGTGATTAAGAAACTGATTGTTTAGCAATTTCGATGGAAAAGAACCACAGACAATGCTTATTTGTGGACTGTGCTTCTGGCTGTTATAAGCATAACTTGACGATTTATTTAGATTTTTTATTGTGTTTACATATATAGGCTCCAAGTGACATTAACAATATGTCTTCCATATATCCACATCCAGCTCCATGATGGCTTTCAGTGTCATTGCGTGGCGTTTATATGTGGGACAGAAAACATTTCCTGTTTCGCTATGTGGCTTTGCTTTTCTTTGGCTTTGTCCTCACGTACGGGCAGGTACATGATTTTTACACTGTTTTGGTTGGTATTTGGACTTTTGAAACGTATCAAGCTCAAGCTCATGGGCAATGTTCTTTACTTTGTGAAAATAATGTTCTTGTGTTGCTTTGGCAAAAATACCTTTATCAGTCCTTCCAATGCTATAACTGTTTTTCAAGTGACTGGGAATAGCATTTTGTGAAGCAAATTTTCTTTATTATTCTTCCACCTTGGACCTGGTCACTACAAATAGAAAAATCCTCAGTTTTCTTTATTGGCTGTCGGACGGAAGCAATGATTTTTAAAATGTTGCCTCAAGTGCTGACAGCCAGAGGATGTCAGGCATTTGGTTCTCTTTTCCCTCTATCATCTTATCCACATTTTCATACAGGGATGAAACTTCCGGTTTTTGCCGGATTTCCGGTTTTTTCTCTTCGAGTGACATTTCTGTCCCTTTTTTTAAAACCGGAAAACAAAGTTGAAAAAATTTCAGGCAAAAATTTTTTTTCCGGAGTAAACATTTTCTGAAAGGTGTGTCCGGTGAAACTGTCCGAAACACCGTTTTGAATCAAAATCGGTATCGCACTACTTCATCAGCGGAATTGTGTCGACCATATTCCATGCTTAAACTTTTGTTTCCTCGCTTTGTGTTCCGACCATTACCACATCTGTTAATATCGGTGTATTAACATAATACAGAGCTGCCGACTTTCCGGCCTTAAATTCCGGTTTCTGAGCAGTGGCCGTGAGATTCCGGTCTCAA